>VUYV01000076.1:1185847-1326229 GCA_008711295.1 Anarhynchus alexandrinus | reverse complement strand
GGCAACCAAGATGATTGAGGGATTGGAGCATCTCCCTTATGAGGAAAGGCTGAGAGAGCTGGGACTCTTTAGCGTGGAGAAGAGAAGGTTGAGGGGAGACCTTATTACTGCTTACAAATATCTAAAGGGTGGGTTGAAGGAGGGTGGAGCCAGACTCTTCTCGGTGGTTCCCAATGACAGGACGAGGGGCAATGGGCACAAGTTGGAACATAGGAAGTTCCGTTCAAATATACGGAAAAACTTCTTTACGGTTAGGGTGACTGAGCACTGGAACAGGCTGCCCAGAGAGGTTGTGGAGTCCCCTTCTCTGGAGATTTTCAAGACCCGCCTGGATGCAGTCCTGAGTAATGTGCTCTAGGCAGTCCTGCTTTGGCAGGGGAGTTGGACTAGATGATCTCTAGAGGTCCCTTCCAACTCTGAAAATTCCGTGATTCCGTGAACATGTTCCACCGACATAATATGATTTTAATAGCCCTTTGAAGTTTCATTAAAACGCTGTACTGGCCTTCTATGAATTATTAAACTATTTTATTGGTGATAATAAATGACAGAAAAGAAGCAGGTAAAAAACAGAAATATATAGGCATCTCCACAATTAATTTTTCAGGAAAAAAATGTAACCATCTCAGCCAGTAAAAGTAAAAGAGCAATTATACTCAACACTAACACAACCTTTCCTGTAGAAAAGATAACAACCGAAATGGCCAGACAAATAAGAAAACAAACATTTCTCTAGGAATGTACTTGTATCCATGTACTTTTAGGCAGTACAATGAAAGCCATTAGCATGCAATTTTCTGTAATATTGTTTTTTTTTTAATTTTTCTTATAAGATCATGCAAAATTGAGTCAGACTTTATCTGCAATGGACTTGATCCAATCAAAGGTACATTAAAACCCCATGTGTATTATTTGACTATGTCTCCATATTTAAATTTACTGTCTCATAAAGGGAATCACTTTATTCCAGGACTGTGGACATTGCAAGAAATATTAACCAACAACTGGGTTTTTGTAGTAAAAAATGGGTGAAGGAAAAAAACAGAAGAATGGAAACCCTTCCCACCCAGTGAGTTTTAGAAAATGTTTAGTAAAAAAGAACATGAAAAAAAGTTATCCTTTTATTTCCTTTAAAAATTCCTTGCAAGAGATTTCAGTTTTTATTGAGAATTTGCACAGTAGGAAAACAAACAGGGGGGAGAAAGCATTTTTCAGCTACTCATATTATAAAATGAGCCTTTTTCCTGACTTACCGTCAGCATCACCGGTGTTGTGGTTATCAGTCGCAGTGTTCCAGTAACATTATCCCTGCAAAGTTAACATTTGTAGAATAGAAATATCTTAGCAATACAATTTCACATTATGACAAAGCCTGACATAAACAAAAAGTAACAAAGTTCTTCTCAACGATTTTATCTGCCATATTAAAAAAAAGATGCTTATAAGACGCAGTGCAAAGCTATTTAAATCTGTCCAAATATACAGCACTTCAGCTAGATAAAGTGAGACCAGAATACATTTCTTATTATCAAAACGATGGTGACAATTTCAGCTGGACGGATATAAATGTGTTACAATTCATCTAGCAAATGTTTAGGATGTTCTTTATTATTTCTGAGTGTCTGTGAGAGTTCTCATTTTATTCTCCTTAGTGAGGAGAGGTTCCAGCAATAGGGAACACATTTTTGTGTTTCCCGGAACAGCAGATGAAAGGAAGATGTCTCTTTTTAGAGACTGGGATTACTTCAAGATAATGAAGTATTTATTAGGACAAATAAAGAAGTGACATGAAGTGACAGTCAAAGGAAAAAAAAAAAAGACACCATTTACAGGATAGTCTCCCTGACAGAAATAAAAGGGAAGAGAATGATTTTTAGCAGTAAAGTGGTTTTAAAGTGTTAGTTGCTACAAAAACTGAATGCAATTCCCCACTGTCTCTCATACTTCAGAGACATTCACACCTGGGAAAATAAGAGTACCAAAGGTGAATTGCCTCCACTTTGCAAAGATGTAACCACATATTATACAGTCAATCGGGTCAGTTAAACGTCTCCTTCGTTCCCTTGTCATAGTTGGTGGGGGGTAGGTCTGATGCTTCACTGCTGATGTGATCCTCGCCAAGTGAGAAAGCCAGGGATGAAAACCCTGCCAAAACCACATTGCTGCTATCCCTCCCCTTTCTCTGAAGATAAAAGGGCCACTATATTTTCTGCTAAGGAAAACGGCTTCTTCTCAGTTTATAGCAAATAGGTCTTTAGTGATTAAAAAAGAAGTGAAACAGGAGCACTAATGATGGAGAGTGAGCTGAGATCAAAGACAATCTAAGCCTGGCTCAAATACTGCACAGGTCCCTTGTCTCAAGTAGCAGTAACGGTCAGAAGGTATAAATTGTGGGTCAAAAGAGGAGTAATTAATGGGAATGAAGCATGGAAAAGAAACCAAATGGGAGAGAAAGAAAAGGCAAAGGATCTCACAGTGATTAAAACCTCCTGTAAAGATGTATTCTGAGCTCAGTTCTGTTCAGCCTTCTTCAAGAAAGAGGAATCAAATTGGAAGAGACCTAGAGGAGGCTACAGGCATGATCAGGGAAAGAAAAGCTTATGCTGAGAGGAGATGGCACTGCTCCCCACAAACACACCACAGGGGTAAAAAAATCTCACCAGGAGAAAAAACGGTGAGAGCATGATATAAGCTTTAATTCACTGTCAGCACCACCACATTCAGGTATCACAAAGAGGTGAAGGATACAGAACTACCTCCAAGAAGGCAGCGTTCTCCTCTAGATTAAATACTTGCTGTTAAAACTTAGATATTACCTATACAGAAAAGTTGGGAAATAACAGAGGTACAACAGTCTAGATTAAGTCTGTAAATAGGAACCAAGCAGATCTGCAGAGGTGCACAACAGCTTCGCTCTCATGTGAGCCAGACTGTTGCTCAGATCTCCTCATACCATTCTGGTAAATGTGGGGCTTTGACTGCCACAGGATATATGTGATCTCATAAATTAGTCAAGTATCACCGCTCCTGAAATGGCTAATCCATGCAGTGCCAGGCTTGGGAAAATCTAAAATTTAAAGCCTTTAAGACTAAGGAATTTACTTTCTCTTGTTTAAGGAGATGATTGACTAATGCAGGTTTACCTCTTAACATAAATAACTGCTCTGCTGATGCTTTGTGGAGGTCAGAAGTTTAGGGATGCTGCAGGGTTGCAAGTTCAGTGATACATTCAGATGCACGTTCAAATAAATAGACTTCATTTTCCTAATGGAACCGTTTAAATTTTACTGGTGAGTGACAGGAAAAAAATAACTTGAAGTTCTGGATGTGTATTTAGTTGTAAAGTATTTAATGAAATAAAAATGTTTTCATAATGAGATATTATGTGTCTTTACTGACAAGATTTCTATTTTTTTGCATATACATACACGCATATATAATACATCACTGGAGTTAATAGATTCACCTACAAAACATTCTCCTTAGTTTTCATTTTTGACTAATTAACACTAGGCTTTTGAAGCATTAAAGGGTTACAGGAACCCCGTTTCCCTTGTGTATCAGGAAGATTGAGCCTCACCATCACCTGTTTCTGCCCATTTCATTCCTCAGGCTCAGGAAACTGCCATCACTTGCAGAGCTCTTATATATAAGAATATATATATTATATATATATGAGTGTGTATATATATATGAATGCCCTTTCGCTCTCTGAATTTAGAGGCGTAAGGCAAAGCTTTGCTTATGAAACCTTGGTTACGAATCATACCCAAGCAAAGATTTTATCACACATCCATTTAACTCTACAATTTCATATTTTTCTATATTTTCTATATTTTAATATATTTCATGAACTGTGCATTTATCCCTCCAAAAATTCGGAAGTCTGCCACTTGAAGTAAGATGCCAGCATCATGTTTCTGATCATCAGCAGACAGTTCACTGCAAAATCTTGAGCCCTGTACTGTGATCATGGGGTGCACAAGACACAGACTACAACCAGTTCACTGATTTAGGTGCTCCTGCATGCTCTGCAGTGGCACCACCATCTAGTAAAACCTGCTCGGGAGTTGTCTGTGGACTGATGAGAGTGGATTGATCTTTAAGGATGCGGATGACAACAGCAGGTAACATTTTCCCATTTATAGCTTCCATTTTCCTTGTTCAGTATTATAAAGATAGAAGTTAGGGAAAAAGGTTTCCAAATGATACCTAACATATTTGAAAAGCATCAAAACAGCAGAAAGGTTTAAATTGCCATCTCTGTTGGTTAATCAGGATAACAAAGAACATGGCAGGGGTGTTTTATCATGAGGCTATGCTCGTCATCTCTATTTTAAAAGCGACCTGTTAAATGGGTTTCCATCTTCTTTTGCTTCTGCGGGATCAAGTAATGCCTTCCCCTCTGACCGGGCACTTTCTTCTCTCCTTAGAATTATCAGAAAATTCAAATGGAAGAACAATCCCCTGTCCCTGGTTTAGGATCCACAGGGAAGAGGAGATATTTCTATGTACCTTTTTAACCCAGAACAACAACAAAACCAGTTTTAAATAATCCACAGTAACTTGCATTTAAACCTAATAAATCTCCATTTCTTTGTGTAATTGCAACAGAGGAGGTACCAAAACCAGTTCTCCAGAAGGCTTAGGCAGATGCTGTATTTGGCAAAACAAGCAGATAGATTTTTAAGAGTTATTGGTGATGATACAGAGTGAGATTTTGCAATATGAATGTCATATACAAAGTTACCTTTTTGCCTCAAGCAATTTGACAACAGCACATTTTTAAAGGTGGAGGATGATGCTGCCGAAGCAGCAAGTTTTCTTCGTTCTCCTAGTTACAGATTCATTTCAGTGAAGTTTCTAATTCAAGAGGAAAATATTGAAATACAGATAAGCCAAAACCAAAGTGTTTCATAGACTAAGAAGTGACTGCTACTCAAGCCTGCCTTCAGAGGTAGTCTTCAACAGCAAGAAAGTGAACGAATATGCTTTCCACTCAAAAATAATCTTTTTTTAAAAAAAGTGCCAGCTAGACTTGAAAAGATATTTGAATGATACAAGGATGCTACTGAAAATCTTATTGTAGTATGTGTCAGACTGTGACAGGGTGCCAAAAATTTCCTTCAATAGAAAAAAAGAAGGATCTTCATTTCCCTGCTACTTCCACCCCACATTTCAGCCACGGAGCAGCTGGAATGGCTCCTGGGTTTCCCGAGAGCTTCTAGTTAGAGGATGAAGGGCCTGAAACCCAGTTTTAGTGAACATTCACCCACCTGGACAGAAGGTTACTTGAAAATGAGATTTTCCCTTAGATCAGGGAAAGGGATGCACTAAAGAAGGAGAATAACATGTTCAGCAGCACTCTGAGGGAGACTTTACAACCAAGAACCACAGGACTCTTGTACAGTCTGACAGGCTCTCTATTATTTATGTAAACCCTTTGTACTTTTTACACCGCAAAGGCACTACAATTGTCTTAACCGTACCCAAGAGGAAAATGTTAATGTTTTATCTAGCTGGCAGAGTACTTATGACACATTCCTAATGTAGGAGCTGGAATCCAGGTAGATGCTACATAAAGTCCATGGTAGTCCCTTCTGGATTGGTGATAAGGTTATCTTCATACTGTACAAAGATGATTTTGTTTAGCAAAAATGTTGAAATAGACAACTTTTTTTTTTTTTTAAGGGACCAAACATCACAAAACCAGAAACCCAGCCTAGAGAAGATGGCCACCCACATCGGCAACCCCGTGAAATACACACCAAGCTCAAAGCATAGACATTTTGCTTCAGTCCTGCAGCTGAGAATTGCTCTGTCCAGGGACAAGATCCAGGCTTTCTGGTGTAAGAGGTGAAATCTTGAATGAGCTGGCAGATACCAATCAAGGGTGAAACTTCAAAAATAAATTCTCAGCCAGAAAGCAGGCAAGGACATACAAAGGCCTTCCCCTATTCCTGTCCTGCCGCCTTACACCATTCTTTCACTGGTGTATCTCCTGGTCCTTAACTCACACAGCATTTCCACTACTTAAAAAAACCCTTATTACTGACATCTCTCTGCATGTTCAAGGTGAGAAAGGTCGCCCAGATCTCACAGGGTACTGGGAGAGGAAATTGAAGAGAGATTCCTGACCCCCATATGGCTAATGTAAAAGAAACAAAGGGCCATTCCTGCACCTAAGGTTCTCAGCACTCAACAGGAACATTTACAAGTTGCAAGGATTTCAGTTTATCTAAAAAGTAATGGGAATTTGAGCCTGCAGCTCTATAGAAAACTTCTCTGATATTTAGATGGATAAGCCAGTCTTGTGTTTAAAAACCACAGTTCAATAGTACCTTTAAATAATTTTTCATATTTTGAAATTTCAGGGACCTATTAAAAGGCTGAAACTCTGAGTAATCCAGACAAATGACCCAGAAACTTCACATATTTCCCCAGGCATTTGGGGTTCACCAAGATCATTGCAAGCTAAATACCAATGCTGTGTTTTTAATGCAAAAGGGATTAGAGAAATATTCTCTCTATAATCGCTTTTATAAAGAGATCATCTCTACAGAGAAGGTTATTATTATCTATTCTATAGAGTCTAAGACAATCGGGAGACCATCTGTTTATTAACATTCACTGCCACGTGGGCATCTCATTCTTTCAAGTTTCTTCAAGAACTCCCACCAAAACTGGTATTTCTGACTGCAAGTTCCTAGTTCCTCACGCCATGTGTTCAAAGGTGGTCCATGGAAAGGAATTCCCTAGTCAGAAAAAAAAACCAAAACCACAGTGGTTTTGGAAAAAAACAGATGTATTTCTTGCCAGTACTGCCTGGAATCCAATTTACAAACTCTTCAGCGTTACCTGAAGCTTCTACCACATAGCACAACAGGCTGTGGGGATTTTGCTCCCAGTCAGAGCAGGAAACCAAGAAGTTATTGTCCAATTATACCGTGCCTGAAGCATTCAGCTTACTATAGGAAGTCCATAGTCACCAGCTATCAATTATGATTAGCATCCTATAATGGCATTTAGTTTTTCCCATGGGACATTTGGTAGCCCAAATGTGTACTATAATAATTACCTTTAATTTAAATGGTTTATTTTTTACCTCTTAAAGTCTAAGTTTTAATTTTCCATCTCTGTGGAAAATTAGTTATATAGAAAGTGTACTCCAGTTACCTTCCACGTGGTGTTGCATTGGTAACCACAGCTCTGAATGAGTCCATACCGCCAGGTGAGAGTTGTTTATTGTGAATACTAATGACAGTCTAATGAATAAAAGTTTGATTTTAAAATGGGAGAAGAATGAACATTTAGTGAAATAAATGAAAAGCAACAAAAGGCAAGGCATGGGACTGATGGGAAGTGGTGACAAGGTTCAGGAAAATGAAAGGTATCGTGTTCATCACACGGGACGTTCATCAGGATGACCTTGATGAACCAATATACTAATACCAATAAAGGTCAAACTTCTTCCATCACAAATTTGTTACAAGTTTCTGATTATGCCAAATTTTAGATCATCCCCATAGATCAGCTGGAGAAATAGAGCAGTCCCACAGTCTTGTTGTATCTCAATGCCTAGACCATACTTTCAGATCATATAAGATTTTATTTTATTTATTTATTTATAAGCGACAGTTTCTTACAGCAGTTATTTCCTGAAGAGGAAAGGTCTTTCAATTTTAATGGACACCTCTCTAAAGAGCTGTACAATACAAAAAAAAATCCAATGCTAACAAGTGGTGTTTTATTGGAAGATTATCTCATCTTCTCCAGAAACCATTTTTAAGTTTTCTAATATGTTATCCTATTGATTTATTTTCGGTTTCCTCATATTTATATGCTTACTTTCCACACTGCAATAATATGAGGATTAAAGAGCGTGAACAAGTTTTCCTCTGTTCAGACTATTTAACTTCAACAAAATGAGAACTGGAAGTGATTATTTTTGACAAGTCTTCACTCTGCAGGCTACCAATAGCTAGATAACTACCCTTGTGAAATAAATGTCGACATACAATTTATATGCATGACATTTTTTCTGTCCAAATGAAGATGTCAGCAAGATCTAAACAGTTCAAGTTAGTATATAACAATTAATCTTGGAGTTAGTAAATTTAGCAGCCTAAAATATGCATGACACATCCATGGTGTAGACCATCCTTATTTATAATGGAAAAATTAATCACGTTCCTATAAAAAAAAACAAAAGACACCAGCACTGTAGCCCAGGAGTCCTACTCGAAGGTTGGAGGATTGTGCACTGTTTAAGACACTGAAAAGTTGTGAGAGGTAAAGATTTGGGTTTTACAAAATCATCTCCAACCTAAAACACGACAGCCGGGCATGTTTCCGCTGTGCCTGTGGCTCTGCGTGGCTGTCGCTAGCTTTTTTCATGGCAGCATGAAGGTCGGCATCAGCTGCAACAAACATGCAAAGGGCAACCAGGTGCTCCAGTAGCAAACCCACACCACCCACCCCAGTGTCAGCACACAGGGGTTTGTCCCTGAAGCAGCAGTAGCATAAATACAACTGACAGTGACTTTTGTGCCAGAATCCAGCCTGTACTTATCCACCCTGTCAACTCCTTGGTTTGCATCATTTTCGCACGAATTCTTCTATCCTAACAGGTAGGTTTTCTCTCTCGCTCTTTCCTATACACACATCTCGTCTTAAAACTGCCTTTTTTTTTGGTGCTATTCTGTATGCCATGCTCTCGAACAGCGGAGTTTAGGCAACCTTGTACTATTACTTGCTTCCACAAACATCCACAACTTTAATTTTAACTAAAAGCAGCACCACTACAGCATTTTTGGAGAATTAGCCCACTCTTTCCCAAGTAATTTCTTCCCAGTCAGTGCATGCACATGTGTGTTTAGAGATACAAATGCATATATGTATGGATATCTATGCACACATAAGATGAAGTCCAGAGTCAGCAGCCTTAAGGGTTTGCTTGGACCTCTGTTAAACAAATGTCCAAACTATTTGACCCTCTTCAACACCTATTACTCTTACCATTTCCATGACGCATGTCAGGCCAAAGCTTTTCTTCAGCCAGAAGTCCAGCTTCATACACCAGAGTGAGTTCCCGCACATCTACAGCCCAATGGTATTTCCTGGGCAAGATCTCAGCCCACATGATGTCTCGGGGAGGAGAAGATGTGTTTCACACACGCCAGGGAGGAAAAGTTCACACACGGGCTGTCAGTGCACAGCAGCTGATGGCGAGTGTCTTCCTTCTCATAGAGGCGGTGGCTTTAGGCTCTGGTGGGCTCTCATATTTCTGTTTATATCGCTCACCAGCATGATGCTTGTCATTCCAGTGAATGCCATAAAAATGCAGGGAGTCCAGAGGAAATCAGGATAGTGGATAACCGACTAATTTTAATTGCTCACAAATTATGTGTGAGTAATGAGCCACAGGTCATCTATCTCTACGTTCAGGTCTGAATTTGGGTACCTTAAGTAAATCCTGCAGTTTGTGGCCATGCAATTTATCCCATGATATATCACCTTCATTCCTGTGATGCGTTTGCCCATGAATAGAAAAGGAAAAACCAGCGTGTATGTGTATGTGTTTGCGTGGGGGTGCGTGTGTGGGCGCGTGTGTGGGCATGCACGCAGACACACAGGCTTGCTGACTAACCATGTATGTCCAGGCTTAGAAGACATTACCTTGGAAAGGGCAGCATCTCCAGGCTCATTCTCCAAAAGACCACAAAGCTGCTAGACCACGGAGCAGTTTAATTTATATAGAGCTGCAGGCGTTTCCAGGGTGCAGTAAGTGACACAAGAATCTCAACTTGCTGCTAAACACCAACTCATTTACAGAGTTTCATGGCTACGCTGGGTTTTCTGGCAAAACACAAAGCACAGCATGTCTCCTCTACAATTCTGGTTGGATTTTTTTGCCCCCCTCCAATCCACGCTATTCAAGTTTTTCAGCATTAAGCAAAACTTCTTGCAGAGAGCTTCTCTGGAGGCCAACAAGCTGGAACGCTGCCAGATCTATTTGCAAAACCTTCAGCCCTTTGCCAAAGAGAAAAAGAAACAGGCAGCGCTCAGCCGAGAGTCAGCAGCAGAACCGCCCTCTCTGATCCCAGCCAATAAATCATGGCAGGTACATAGCGGGAGGCTGGAAGGAAAGTGCTTAAAACAAATCTCTGGTCACATAGAGAACTATAACTCAAAATCACTACATAGTCTCGGACACAGAAATAAACCAGAGGCCAACACACACCTCAGAAAAGCATAAAAAATTCCTGTGGCTGAGACTTCTGTGCAGAAGTGGAGTACATCCAGTGTTGTTACTGCTCATCCTTTCTCTTACCCCACTTCATCTAAGAGATTCTATGATATAGGTCCAACCCACAAATTCTGTGCGTCCTTCGTGAGATGTAGCTTCAAGGAAGGTATATATTCTCCATATGGAAAGTCTAGGACTGTTGATCATTTCCTAGGGAAAAACCAGGTGCTTTCTATCCAGGATGTTTTCAAGCTGAACCACTGAGCATCTGGAACCTGTTCTCTCCCCTGTTCTGCCATCATATCTCTTATATTCACATACAATGCATTGAATTTACTTACATACTTTGGACATCTGATAAAAAAAGTATTTAAAGATCCTATTTTTCTTTCTGTTACTTAGAACAGTGGTGAGGTCTATTTCAGCACACAAGGGCTATATTCACTCAGTCTTACAACAGGTGAGATGATTTCAGTGGCGGTCTTTAATTTTTTAAAGGTGATCTCAAATGATCTCTGAGTGAACCTGTCCCCACAATGAGCAATGTCTCCCTGTTCAAGCTGGCTGAAGGAATTACAAGCTGTCTTGCTACTGATCACTCCTGCAGAAAACCTGCAGGGCTTGTTTGGGAGAGAACACAAATCCACGTCCATTTGCCCATTAGACAGCACATGCAAGGGAAATCCAAGAACATGCCAATACTTAAATGCTACTAGATGTTACCTATGTATTGGAGAGCCTCACCGGAGAGAAGTCCAAGCAGCAGACCTAATGCTTTGATCACCCCAAGCCACCCCTACTCCTCACAAAGATTTTGACTGCTAACTTAATCACTTTTTCCTGCAAGCACAAAAAATGGAAATGTGTCTGACTGCATTTCACAATGTGAAGTCTTTTGGTCCCTCCCAGCCCTTTCCCAAAAAGCGATGACATGTTCTTGGGAAGGACAAAGAGGCATCATGCCCCCTTTTCTCTCCAAGCCCCCTTTTCTCTCCAAGCCCATGCCCTGGCACCAGTCCCTGGGATGCTCTGGTGCCCACAGGCACCTCGCTCGGCACCAGCCGTTGCTGAGAGCCAAAACTCACTGCTCAGTTAAGTGATACTCAGCCAGGCTCTGCTTCTCGGGGTACTTTCTTCATGGCTTGGGGACCAGGTCTTTGCTGGGAAGACCTAATGTACTGCAAGCAAAAGGCCCATCATCTGGTAACGGGGCAATACCATGAGCCACAGCTGCCCTTCTGCCTTTTTTTTTTCCGCCCCCTTGCTCACTGTGGGGCTAAAGACAAACTGGGAAGTGACTGGAAATTCAACAATATTTCATGCATTATTCATACTCGAGCACTCGCTAGTTCAGAATGCAAAATGAAATCTTGACTAATACAGAATTTCTGTCTGTGCTGAAAAGTGTTAAATATTATTCTTAATTAATCATCAAATCTTAAAATAGATTAAAAAAAAATCTCTAAAACAGCTGGTAATTCTATGACCAAGCAAAGAGCGGAATAGATCAAAATACAATCTCCATTAATTGCAATACACTACTTAATTGAGAAAAAGCTATCAGCAGCAACGTGTGTCCCCAGTCACGCTCCGAAGGCACAGCAGTAGGCACCACAGACACCACAGAAGATGAGCACAGAGGGTTCCCCCATGGGTGTCAGCACCTTTGCCAGGGATGCAGCATGATCCCCCCACGCCAAATGTTTAAGAGAAAGCAAATAAGTATAGTCACATAGGTATGAATAAGATTTCCACATTTTTATTTGCTTATTGCTTTTAGGTCTCACAAAGTCTTGGTATATAGTTGCAGACCTAAAGGAAATGTGTCTAAGGTCTGCTGTTCAACTTTTGTCATTTGTTACTCTCTGTCAAAGCTCAAATTCACCCCCCCAGTAGGCATCAGCAACATGACAGATGAATACATGCTGTTTGCAATTTGTGAGGCATCCCCAAGGTGGTGGAAAATAGCTCACAAACTCAGCATCGCTCGGACCGTTTGTCTATCCCAGCCGCAAAACAAATCCTTCTGAATAACCATATCACAAAAAATAAGGAGCAAGTCCTGGATAAAACATAGGCAGCTACGCTTGCTGTGCTTCTAGGAAAAAAACCCAAATATTTTTGGCCACAGCCAAGGGCTGTGGAGGAGAAACAGCTGCATTAACAGAAGTACCTCGGATGGAAAGGAAATGCCAAAGCATAGGAAGAAAATAGAGGTTACTACTATGAAAATAAAACACTCGAGCGGAGCAAACCTTTGCAAGATCAAATTTCCCCACCAAAAGCCATAGCAATAAATGACTTCAGCGCCAGAACCTGTTAATCCTTGTACAAACACTACAGCTTGTGTAGGGCCATTTCTCAGCAATAGTCATTGCTTTTCTATTATGGTGAAGAAACTTTTTGGTGACAAAAATACTTGCTGAGCCTCTTGTTGGAGCAGTTTATACGTTGTACCTCTTAACTGTCCTGCGACTGAAAACCCATCAAAATGAGCAGCAGTAAATCACAGGTTTAGCACTAATAAACAAATCTCTACTTTTCCAACTGCTCCCTGCTTTTATTTTTTTTAAAGTCCTATATATGCTTTTTGTGCCCATCCTAGCTCCCAAGTACATGGGTGAACACATTTAACACTGCTGACGGTCAGAGAAAACAACCAGAGAAAAATCCTAGGGGAAACTCTTAGACCAGAATCCTCTGAAGATTTATAGGCCATATTTATGCAATCTTCCTTATCCCAATAAATCTCAATTAGAGGCCAGCCTTCAGAGGGAAACCCTTGTGAATTTTCCATGCCCGTTCATCTCCACATTGCAACTGCCTGATCAGCACCAGTGTCGCTCTGTCCTCTCAGCCTGGGAGCAGATCTCAAGCAGCAATGTCATCTCCTGAGTACCCCAACTGCTCTCCTACCCTGTTCAGCCACTTGGGTCTCATCTTTTTCTGCTCTCCCAGTAGATACAAAGATATCACCATGAAAAACGCCGCTGCTGCCAGTGCTATGGATGTCCAGATCTCCAGAGAGCTCTGCGAAACAGCTATTGCTGTTAGTAAACATCCTACAAAATATACACTTCAGGTAAAAAATGCCTTCACTATTCCAATCTATCTCAAAAGGAAAGTAATTTCTCTTTCTCGCTCATTCACCGTTGTTCTCTCTGCCACATAAACAAGTGCTACAGGGGAAAAAACACAATAAAGATCCCTCTTTAGAGAAGCAGAACAAATTCCTTCCTTACTGCAAAGATTTAAAGAAAAAAAACTGCACACGGAACAACAAACAAATTAAAATGGTAAACAAAACATACTAATGTTTTTTCTAAGTTTTCTGTTTATCCTCAAAAATGTTTCAGTTGCACACGGAATTTTAAGTATCGTAACGTCTTTAAAACATAAGGATCAACATAATTTAAAGAAATTTGATTTTCTGGGTAAGAAAGCAGCACTCAACCTTTGAACATGAGTGACTTTCATTTAACAGATAATTGAGTTTGTAAGTCAAGTTTTAAAGTAGCTGGGTCTTCAGGGCTGAGGATCTGAATTTAGGAATTAGAATTACCTTTTTTGTATGTAAGCACCATTCAGTCTCTAACAGCATGCTCAAGGCAGCTCCATAGCCACTTAGCAACTCTGAACTCAACACTTTTAGGGCACGGCTATCTTTCCTAACTTATCTGGTGCAATTCTTAATTCATGGGCAAAGGACAAAAACAGCAATAAAATATCAAATCAAGGATTTAGGGTCTATTCTTGGCTTTGGTACTTTATCACTGCAGCAGCTTCAGTTTCTCGCACCCCACGGCACTGGGGTTTTCTGCATGGCTGCCCATCCTTCGTGAGTCTTGGGGACACTGTGTGACATGTAGGCATTCACCCACAGCCACAATTTGCTCATCTCAGGGGGAGAAATCCGACAGCAGCCTGGGGCTGGGCACGAGATGCTGCGGGACTCAGCTAACGCCACCGTGACACGGGGGAGTCCTCAGCAGTGGTCTGTGGTATCTCTGTTGCCATTTCTGAGAAACTACCAGAACATCAAAGCAACAAGTGAATTCCTCCCAGGCTAACATAAATTCAAACCGTGCCAAAAGTTTACAAATTCTGCAGCCATATTACACAACATTATTGATAGTCTTAAAGTTGTAAGTGTTCCACCATAAAATGAGATACCTTATCTTGGAATTAAATATAAGCTACTGTCTCACAGAATGAGTATTAAACAGTATTGTGTTCCAGGAAGAATTCTCCCCAAAGCTTAAAAAAGAATATAAATTAAACTGCACGTTTTTGTGTAGGAAGAGGAGACTGGCAGGGGGGAAGGGGGGTGTTATAGCATGTTCAAATTCATCTAGTTTGATACGGTTTATTATTAGAGACAGATAAAATTTAAGTTATTTTGGTAGACTAACTGCTGTCTGATTTAAAGGGATGATCATATATCACAAAATTCAAGTCAGGTTCATGTACTCAAATAGATGAATGACATTCAGAAAACCTACTGATGGAATCATATGACATTTATCACCAAGTTAGTTGCTTTTTTTTTTAGTAGCTAGAGAATAGCTCGATCCCGTACATCCATATAAAGTCCATTCTTCTGAAGTTTCCTAAGACCTTGCTGCTGTAATATCTGAGCATTTCAAAGCCTTCAGTGCCTCTGTCTTCCCAGCAAACCTAAAAGCTTTGGAAAATCTCATTGTCTAGGACAGACAAGAAAATGGAACTCCCTACCCATGTGAAAATAACAAAGAGATTTTTGAAGCACATCCAACTCCAAATCAATGCCAAGACAAAAGAATTTTTTTTCCTATTTCTTGTTTTTAGAAGAAAAGGTTCCCAAAAATATCAATTTCATGAGAATCAATGCAGACTTTCTAGCTCACTAGGCTTCTGAGAGCATCCCCAGAAGATTTTCTGGGAGGGCAGTAAGAGATACGTACTCAGTTGAAAAGATGACTTCTGGATTCACTGAATATTTTAAGTTTTCTACAAAGAAAAACAAAAGCATTCTCTGTTCCACAAGGAAAAACAAAACTCTTTTTTCTTTCAAAAAGTCATTCCCTCTCCAAACTAACAACCACCCTGCTGTGGTTCTGGGGCAGAAAGAGGAGAAAGCCCAGATTTACAGAGGGACTCCTTAGGTTTGGATCACCTAATTTTGAGCCTCCGGGAGTAAGCTTCGGAATCCAAATGCTGACTTTAACATTTGTATTTCTTACAATCAAATTATTAGAGTCAGCATACCAGATGTGATTCAGAACTACACCAAGCAACAGAAAACGTGGAGGAAAGATGTGTCTGAAGTCCCAGTCATTTCTTCTTGGGTTTGGCTCTGAACTCCAGCCCTGACACAGATGCTATTATAAAACTCTGATTCAACACCTGAAAGTCACTCCCGGGCTCCTGCACTGCAGTCATATCTTTGACAACCAATAAGTAAATCACAGCTGTTCTCTGGCAAGGGTGGGAGCAAAGGGTGGAATTCTGAATGCACTTTACACAGTGATTTTCATGCAAAACACAGAACTGTTCCCTGGGAATTAGGACTTTGATTTTCACTGGAGCATCCATGTAAGCATCCAGCAGCAAGCCACGAAACAGACTTATTCGTGCTCACCCTTTTTCTGGCCCTGGAGCTCCCACTGCAGTTGCCTCACACACAGAGAGGGACAGAGCTTTCCTCCAATGGCCACAGCAACAGTAAAAACAACAGAGAACTGGTGCAGAAACTCACAGCCATAGAACTCCCAGCACTTTATCAGATCTGATGTAAAATGCTGTTGGCCAGTCCCTCCCACTGTGCATTGCAGCCAGAGACTCCCCAAGATCCTTCCTTTCTTTTTTCACTGTCACGTTGGTTTCCCTCAGGACAGCCTCATACCTCTTGGATTTTATTCCCAGACTTACAGGGGGTTTTGTTCATTCGCTTTCAAACACTGCCCTGAATTTGCATCAGAACATATTACAGCTTCACCTAATGTGTTTTTCTGTTTTGTAGCTGCATGTTTTCAACTTTTTTTTTGCCTCCAAAAGGACCCCACAGTGGCAAATCCAATCAAGTTGCAGTACTACAATCAAGCTTTATTGCTCTTGCGATACTAGTTTGTTCCCAGGTGCAAAGCCATTACTGCATCCTCTTTCTCACACTGCATTGCAAGATTTCCTTTTAATCATTAAGAGCAGAGCGATTTGGTGTGTTCCTTTGATAATACCATATGAATGGGAGAACACTGGGGGCTCCTGCTCCTCCATTAAACTTCTTAAACATCACAGGAATCTGGGTAATTCGCTTCCTCATTGTTTGGAAAAGCACAGAATTTCACCTTCATTTTAACATTTTCTGCTGGAGCCTTGCGACTTATTAAAACTGCTGGTAGTAGGCGGACAGCTATGAATGTCAAACCAGCTTCCCCTCTGCAGATTTGCTGCCCGCTAAGAAACCTGTAAGCTAATTTGATACATATATTCATGGTTTCAGATTAGTTCTTAATGCAAGGCTATCACTTTACACTCTCAGCTGCAAAGGCAGAAGGGGATGAGAGTTCACGGCTTTTCCGTCGGTTGTATTCCCCCCCCCCCTCTTTTGTCAAACTTAGACATAATTAAATCCCCTTGATTTTAAGGGAGTGCTCAGATCCAGCACAGACCCAGAAGCCTGCCCGCCCCCACCCCCTCTGCCACATGAAGGCTGCAGGAAAACGCATAATCTTGAGGACTGAATTTTGTGCAACTAAAGCAAAAAGGTCCAGTAACAACCCTGGCTCCTCGCGCCTGTCCTGTAAACACGCAGGTAGGTGAGAATGACAGGCACTAGTTCTCGGCGCCCTTCCACGCTTGTCCGTGATGATAAAAGACTCGTGTCTTTCTAACGAGCCCAACAGCCACCTTCCAGGTCAGAGCTATCAATCATCGCCAGCAAAAGCTCCGCACAGTGTTTTCAGAGAAAACTGAAGAGCCCTAAACCATCAGGGCCAGCTTTACTAATTATTTTCTCTTTTGCTTTTACATCCATGATAAAATGAACTTGTGTGAAGCTACCTAAGCCGTAGCTTAGGCTTGGGCATTTTCAATATATGCCCTCCAATGGGTTTGGCTCAAAATAAGTATCCAAAAGACCAGAAAAGATCTTAATTATTCTGCAGAGTAAGGATATCCAGATTTTCCAAGTGGCTATTTTCTATTTTCTCTGCTACATAAATGCTAACTCATCCATATATATTATTTCCCTCCTTCAAATTAACAGTTGGGTATAAATGGAAGGAAGAGTTCAGAGATTTCAACGCTGCTGTTAGAGTGTGAGAAGACTACACTAATAGTAATTTTTTATATAAGTCTGTGGAGCGCCTAGAGACTCCAGTGAAAAGTAAGTCCGTACTAAGTTTTGTAGAAATAAGGAAAAAGCCTTGTTTCAAAGGCTTGTAATCTAGTATTTTGTTCTTTTTATTCCCACATTTATACTCACTACCATACTGCTGCTGTCTGTGATGATAAAGTTTTAGCCTCTCCTACAGTAAAGAGTAGAAGTTAGTAGGAAAAAAAATTACTAAAAAAACGCCTACCAGTAACAACTAGTTACTGATAAAAAACACAGACCTGACTTTTTTGAAGCTAAAAGTAGTTATAGAAATGCCTAGTAATGATCTAAGAAAAGAAAGATCAAGCAGAGCTACTCTTTTATTTCTAGACAAAAGTTATTTGAAGCTATTGCATCAAAAGTGGTATCAACTGCTCTCAGTCCCATTTCCCAAAGGTTTGTGAAATGACTAAGAATGTACTTCATCGTTAAACTTACAGCACAAAGCCGTATCCTGCAGCAAAATTAAAATCTGGCTTAAATCAGTTTATTTCTCCATACCTTACATTTTTGCAGGCTGAAATGCTCATTTTGTGCCTTACTTTCTAATCAGTGCTGTCAGCTGAAGCTTTCATGTGTCACACAGTATTTAGTCTATGGTGGGGATTATTTCTTTCAAGTATCTTAAACAAAAATAAAACCAGCCGTGATTCAAACCTCATGAATGGAGAGTACAGAGTTCAATATGCATCACCCGGAACAGGCCAACATAATCGGGAAGAGGCATATGTCGGATAAGCTGTGGGTGCTGTCGGGAAGTAAGTCTCAGACCATTAGACCAAGATCTGCTCATCGTCTATGCGGCTGCCGGGGTTGATCATCTCTTCTGAGTTCTCACTTCAGTTTCTCAGGGCAAAAGAAGCAGGCAGAGAGAGATGAAGTAATGCTATTTTTGGTAGCAACCATGAAAGATGGCATGACTAATATATGACTTACGTAAATGCTTTTATCCTGTTTTAAGTAGTACCTTCTCCTACTAACCCACCCGTACCAAGAGTTTGTGTTGCATTTGAGCCAGACGCTTGGTGGCAGCTACGGGCCAGGGCTTAAATGTCCTTTGCATCCATCTTATGTAGCAATAGGCCCCCTCCCTGGCGCAGGCGTGAGCCAGTCCCCTGGGTGTAGCACACCCATTTGCAGTAGGGACAAGCTGGACATGCCCATGGGGACAGTATAAGGAGGGGACATCCTCCCTACAAAGGCACTGACTCCACCAGCTGCAGAAGCTCAAAAAAAACCGTCTTCCATTTCTCTGAAATGCCTTCTTCCTCTCTTTAAATGGTTTGCAAAGATTGCATGCCGTGGAGCCAACATTTTTATCTCTCTTTAAATCATATTAGAAATTACAGATGTGCACCCAAACTATTTTTTGGGACGCTTGGTAAATGCTTGGATAACATTAACATGCTGGATCAGGTTTTGGTACCAAACATGATTACCAGCAACATTGACCCAGGCAAACATCGCATGCATACTGCTGCCCTCTGGGAAATTCAAGAACACACATTTGATTTCACTGCTGTGCTCGCTTCTACTTGCAAAACACCTTTTTTCACTTCACTCTGGAATGATTTTGGTGCATGGATAATGGAGGTGGGGAAAATTCAGTCTAAATATGATGAAAACAACAACCCAAGAAATGACAATTCTAGCCCTACTAGATATGACAGGTCATGGCAGCATCAAAATGAAGATTTTTCCTTATAAAAAAAAGTGCACTTGACTTCTGCAGCATTGCAAAGACAGGATGGCACTAGGAACAAATGTCTGCTCCCGTTTCCATTTTGGATCAGGACCCTCTATGTAGGAGTTCAAACTAGCCATCTGGAGTTGATCCAAAGTCTGTTTGAAAATCAATGGGAGCTTTTACACCAGTTCTGGTGCATGTTGGAGCAGCTCATTAGCTCCCAAAGTACAATTGTAAAGATGAAGAACATCCAAACACTAACTCATAGTTTTATTGATTCATAAACAGGTTTTACTGCGCACTCCAAAAATGTTTATAGCGGCTTTTACTTCTTTATCTGGATTTCCCCATATCTTGACATACTTAATTTTCTGCCTGAAAAGCAGAGCAGCAATGACTGAATCAACAGCTGCACTTCACTGATAAGGGATCAATTAACAAATTGTGAGGGCTGTTGCTGTTGAGTTTTTGCTAACTAAACTTCTGTGGCCAGGAAGGAGTTCCGGCCCTGCTAACTCCAACTAGCCATGGTAATACTTCATAACCTACATTTATGGGGTTTATTATTGCCTCTTTAATTCTGATGCAGCATTTGCAAAAGAGAGAAAGAAAAGTTTGTGTTTGCTGATGCTCTTCATTTTTTCAGTATGGCCCAATAAATATCAACTGTTCTAACTTACATTCAACCTCTCTATTCAACCGGTCACTGAAAAACATCATTAAATATATTTGCAATATGTGCAACTGCAGGCTGGGGAGTTGTCTTTTCCTTCCATGATGAGACAAGTGCTATGAGTATATATCAGATGCTAATCTATGCCCTTAGAGCAGAAGTGTGCGAACCCTGATGCAGTTGCACATTGGAAGAGCAATACAAAGTCTTGTGGTCTCGACTCATGATTAAACTTAGCACTACCAAAGGTCACCCAAAAAATGGAAGTTGTGGATAAACACTGTTTTCTGAGCTAACTTGCAGATCCTCTCCCTGAAGCTTACTGAAGCCTGTTCAATATCCTGGGGAAGGCTGAAACAGCCTCAGGATCTTTTTTCTTGTAGCATCTGCCAGAGGCCCTCAGGGAGCTGTTACACACCTGAAGACAATCAGAACAGCCCCAATCCGCACAACAGAAAAAGGGACAAAGCCACAAACCCGAGACGGGGCCGAACAATTTCACCAGCCTGCTGCCTTGGGGAAGGAGCAACACAGTGACATACTTCTGAAACCAGGTAGTCTGTTCTTCATATAAACAGCTCTATACTTTTCTCCTTCATCTTACTCTGTCCTCAGGAGGAAGAGGAATAGAGATGGAGTGTGTCATGCAGGGGAAGAACTTATACATACTGGACTATGAATTGAGATCTACAGAGCCCTCACACTGAGCCATGACCAGAGGAACACCAAACCTTCCTCATCTCCATGACTGTTATGTTAGACACTTCTCAGCTTATAATTTCCTTGTACACCCATACAAAGAGACTGCTCATCATCTTCCCAGTATGGCCAGACACACAAAACATTTCCTCCTCTTTTTCTAAAGGCTTTGCTGAAGTCTTGCAGCCGGAGAAGTCCCAGCACTTGCTTCAAGGTGAATTCACTGACCTATTTAATCACACTGGAGACAGAGGTGTTTTGATGCAGCAGGTCAGTAAAATGCTGCGTGGCTGAGCATCTATTTGCACACAGTTTCCCAATTATGGATATTTACTTAGAGGTTTCATTATTAAGGCCTTTTAGGGATGCTTTTAATTCTGATCCACCACCAGCAGAGAATCTTAACGTATTTATTCACACCAGCTAGACACCTTAAGGTCATCGCATCCTGGGACACACACAGAGATGTGTCTTTGCTTGATATTGCTGATGACCCAGCTACAGCTATTGATCCTCGCTCTTACATCTCCATACAAAGCTGGGCCCTACAGAAGCTTCAAACCAGCCTACATTGGGTATATTCCTCTCTTCATAATGAAAGGAAGCCTCGCAAATAGGGTAACAACACATTCCCACCAAAAGTCACTTACCACTTTGAAGACTTTTACAAGCAGAATAAAATTAAAATAAGAATGAATGGACAAACGTGATATGTTGGATTCCACTAACACCATAACCAGTTGCACTAATTTCTGTCTCTTTAAAAAGGACCCTTATTACAGCATGGATTATGGCCAGGCCATATGATGCTCAGCCATAACATATCCCACTGCTCCTTCCTCAAACAGATATTGCTCTACTATAGTGGTAGACATCCAGATGAATAAAACCAGCTTGAATGTATATACAGCAGATTTATTTCCAGACCACCCACATTTTCAAACAGAAATCTATATAGGCAAAACACAGTAACTCCTTTTCACAGCTTCTCTGGCAGAGCTGAAGACTGGAAAAGCAGAGAAGCAGCAAAGGATTTTATGATTTTTTTTTTGTTTGAAAATGTCCACTCCTCAAAATACACTTGCCAGTTTTGACAGCGATGGGTTTATCTTGCCTATGTGATAACCGCCAGTAAGAGGGGGGCTGTAAGTGGCAGCCATGAGGCTATTGCATTCTCTTGGCCTCTCGGTTTCTTCTCTTTAGAGATGTGTAATCTTTAATTTTTAGGAGGCAAAGCATTCAGCGGGCCAGAGGCAGAGGGACCATGCCTCATGCTTGCGCTGGAGTCAGAGCCTATGCTCCCACACCAGTGAACCCTTTAAGTGCCTCTTACGAAAAAAATAAAAATAAAAAAAAAGGGTGGGGTACTGCAGAAGAGGCAGAACTCTGTCTCATGGAAATACAGAAA
The DNA here is from genome assembly GCA_008711295.1 of Anarhynchus alexandrinus. NCBI lineage: Eukaryota > Metazoa > Chordata > Aves > Charadriiformes > Charadriidae > Anarhynchus > Anarhynchus alexandrinus. The sequence goes on along the minus strand of VUYV01000076.1, from coordinate 1,304,156 downwards.
GTCTCCCGCATGGAGACATAGCTAAGACAAGCTGTGCAGCCTTCAAGAAAGACATAATCAGAAATACAACTAAGTGGCTACCTCAGCAAACGGCCAAGGGCTCTCAAAGAGCATCCTTTGTGCAGCTGGTCAGAACCAGGAATTGGAGCAGCTGTGGCAGCTCCTCATTGTGCACACGGATATCAGAGAGGGTAAGGGAGCTGTGCCCATTAGCACATTCCCCAATGCCATGTGTTCCCGTACACCACAGACATGTCCCAATCAGGCCAGCACAGAAGAGAGGCAAATGTCATGTCAACCAACTAAAGCCTGACAGCCCCACTTCTGTCAGGGGCCCAGCACAGAGGCGCGAGTCCAGTAACTTAATGCTCAGAAAAGTTCATCTGATTTCTCAACCCATTCTCAAGACCTAAATCCGTCTTTGGCACAGCCCCTGGCACGAAGCTCTCTTTTCCCAAGCAGTTATGTTGTTTCAACTAGTAAAAATGCTCTTTAATGTTTGACAAATTACTTCTGGCAAATGTGTCAGCAAACTCGAGGCCAAGAACTAATTGGATGGGGAAGTCAAAAGCACACTTCACAAAAACTTCTGCTATTGGTGCATTATAGTCATTTTGAATCACAGTTGCTTATACTGTCTCACAAAGGACAGCAAAAAGCTTTTAGAAGTGAAAAATTTCTGACATAGCTAACAGCTACAAAGAGAAGTGATAAAAACTAATGGCAATTCAGGAGAAAATGGTAAAAGTATAATGTTGAAGAATAGATTTCCTTTTTTTAAAAAGAGCAGCCCTGCACAACACTTTTTCACTCTCATCTGCCTTAAGATCCAGAAATACACAGTCTAATTAAAGGTGTCACCAAGGCATCCAGACCTTAAAGTTCTCTTGTGCACTTCTTCCAAGTACTCAAGGAAGATGCTAAGTTGGAAAACGCCTTTATCAGCGCTGCTTTTAATTTTATATTTCTGCACAGACTTCCTGTGCTTTGCACATGTGCAGAGTCCTTCTGGCTGTACAGCGAAGTGCAAACTAGTGAATATGTCTCCTAGCAACATTAGCCCCAATTTATACTTCCCAGGGAACGGAATGCTGATCATTCTTTTTCCTCCTTATGATCATTCGCATTACTGTGATGAAGATAAGGAACAAAGCAGTAGTGCACCCTACAATTAAAAACAGTATGAAAGTTAAGCAATCCATGAAGTCAGTTTAAAAGATGATTTCTAACTAAAACTTTCCTTTCTGTGCCGACACTTGATTTCTTTCCTGCAGTAACATTCCTCCCTTACAGGAATACAACATATGCTGAACACCTTTGATAAGGACTGCTGGGATTGAGCTCCAGACTAAAACTGGCTCCGTGCTGGTACAGACACACATGCCCCAGCAGAAGCACAGTAAATGTTTCTGGGCTGGCTGAAAGCAAGGGCAGGAGATGGACCTGGGGGTCAGGGACAACAGAAAAGCTTCTGCCTTCTAGGTTGGCTCTGTGCACTCTCCTTCAGAGTGATCCCCTCCACAGAGCGACCAAGGGTAGCATGAAGCCCTTTAAACTGGTGACAGACCCTGGCATCACATTCGTAATGCAAGAACTGAAGTGCCTTGAATTAACGGACAGAGCCAGTGGCAACAAAAATCACGTTTCTGAAAGCTAGACACTGTTATATGGCACCTGCCACCCAGAAACTGAAAGGTGACTGAGGAGGGGATGGATGGGGGACATCACAGTTCTCCTTGTGCGTTTGCCGGGGCTTTCTGTTGAAGCCGTTTCCCTCATTTCCTGACTTTCTGCATCCTTTCCCCTGCAACGAGAGAACTGCTAATAACCCAGCAGCAGGGCTGAAACTAATACCAAGTCAGTCACATGCTGTCTTCAAGTGTGCACAAAGAAGGAAAGTGGGACGAGAGAAAAGAAAATATAACTACATCCACACTGTACAACTGGAGGCTTTTGGGGACAGGTGCTGTCTACCTATTCCTCACCCTACGAGTTACTCAACAGCTCTATGAGAAGTCACCAGTCACCTCTGCGTTGCAAAATGAGGAAACACCACTTACTGCAGGCAGGTTGAAGGGATTAAGTGTCTGAATTTTGGAAATATGAAAATGATGTGCATAAAGATATAGTTGCCCTTCTCTTGAGCAACAGCAGAACACAAGACCTTTTCAATTCTGCTTTGAAGGAGAGGAGAAATTATTTTTAAAAAGAAAAAATCCTCCCTATGAATGTAGTTTGTCTCAAAGTCTTTTATACCAAAATCTTGTGACACACATGCACACACTCAGAGGCAATGGGGTAAGGAGCTTTCAACATCGGGTAAGATCCCCTCTGGCTCATATCTCCTCTTTTAAGACAAAAGAGAGCCTCCTTGGCTCCAAGAAACAACACCAGTGAGAGATGCTGCTGCGATCCCTCCTGACTTAAGCTATAGTCTGTGATGGGGATCATCTTAAAGTCTCTATTTATCTGGATTTCATAACAATTACAACTGTCTCCTTTTTCTAGCTAGATTTCTCACCTTTGTGCCTTCAGAGAAAAAAGTGCAAAAAGGGGAACATTGGAATAGTCAGACCAGGTCCCACCAAAACTCAGCCTGGTACAAGGCTTGTGCCTCACAGCAGACAAAAATACACATCTACAACGGAGCGTAAAAAGTCAGCGAGCATTCAGCGAGAACTCCTTGTTACGCGCTCTCTGCCTCCAGTTCTTTGTGGCTCAATAGTTTCCTAAGGGAGAAGCAGCTTCTTTAGGTTTAATAAGAAATGACCTACAGAAGGGGAGAAACCAGAAGGCACAAATAGCTCCTTCCTTTAAATAAATACATGCGGGACCTGCCCACACCGGGTGTGGATTCTGGACTGCTATGAAGTGCACTGCAGTGATCCCTCAGCTGTTTGCATGACAGCCAGATGGGGAAGGAAAAAACGCAGCCGAGGCCACACTGCAGTAAATAAGGTCCCCACCACTACGAGAAACAGCATGCATGGAGCACAGCACAGAGCAAAGGTGATATAAATATAAGTGGAAAGCTCTGGTTATGATCTCTGCCATGCCTTTTTATTCCATGCAACATGGACACTCTTCCACCTGTGAATATCTTGGCCTGGGATGCTGGAAAGGGTAATATCGTTCTTTTAATTACAGCTCTTCCACAGCCTTAAAAATATCTCAAATTAAAACTGTATTTTGCATTATACAAACAGATATTGATTTCAAAGGGGAGAGGAACATTACAACTTTTAGTGAGATCTACTATTCATTCGTAGCAGATAAAGCTATGAACAGAAAAAAAAAAACCCACCAACGTACTTCAAAAGTATTAAGAGCAGTTAATACTTCCTTTAACGGTTGCATTAAATGCCAGTCCTTATATAAGTTGAAATTTAACTGCCAGGATCCCATAGCTTTTAGGTATGTAATTTTTAAACTCCATGCACTGCAAGACAACTGTGAATTCTTATGGGAACCTGACAGGCCCCCAGGGCCCAGCAAATCACTCCTGGTAAAGCTTCGATTAAAGCCATCAGCAAAGGACATTCTTTCCACAACTCGTCCCTGTGTCAGACCAGCACTTGGGTGCTTTTGGGTGACCCTGAGCCTCACGTTGGGGTGCTGCAGTGTGACCAGCACCCGGTACGGAGAGCTGCTGCTCCTTCAGGTGTGTGATGCCTCAATGCCTCACAGTGTCTCCGAACCATCTCAACACTGGGCAAAAGGCTATATAAAAATAAAACTTCTTTGTAACATCCAAATAAAGGAAAGATAGTTACAGTTGGCTTAAAGACAAGCAAAATTAAATAAAACCCAGGTTTGAATCTCTCTGGACACCAGCAGGCTTTTCCTCTGTGAGTGATTTGGCTGCAGCAGCAACACAGCCACCCCAGTCCTGCCGCCAGCAATCCTGACTTCACACAACCTTGTCCGGAGCTTTGCCTTTCTGGAAGATAACACCACAAACACCCATGAGACCTCCTTGCAATCAAATCTTTTCACTCCGTTCTCTCCTCCCTGCATTACCTGATCCATAACTTAATTACATTCATTTTAATACTTTCCCACTCCTCATTCTGGAAGCAGTAATGTCTTGTAGACATGGTGAGACAATGCTGTCTCCTGACTGATGGTAAAAGAGAAGGGGTTCAGAAAGGTGTAACTCAAAGAAACCACCAACTTGTGGTGCCCTGCTGGGCAATACGCAAGTCTCAGAATAGAAGTTTTTTTCCATGAACTGAAAAAATATTTGATAGCAATACATGGACTGCAAAAAGGAGGGCTCAATACGCTGGTCTGTCACGGACCAGTTGTAGGTCTCGGCTGAAATGAGATACGACAGCAAACAGTCACTTTCACAAGATAAACTCTGCAGGAGGGGGGGGCATGAACAAAAGATTCCTAATAGGGGAGGGGAGAGGGGGGAGCAGTACCATGGAGACAGTGTTCATCAATACACACTTAGATACACACAAAAAAAATACGAGGACAGTAGCCGCTGGGTTGCTTTTGTGACCGAACTGAAAGACAGTATTATCAGCCAAGCCTCAAGAGTGCCACAAGATACGGATTGAAATCCCCAGCATTTACAGGAAAATTTGGTTGTTTCTGCGAGTTCAGCCATGGTGCTCCCGTTGCAATTTGAAAATTTGCTTTGATGTCAGCAATGGACCTATTTCAGCATCAACAGTGGAAGAAAGGTGGCAAAATGAAAAATCCCAATGGCAGAGTGGTTTTCAGCTTTTCTGCTGGGCTCCAGACCATCTCCGTGGCATGCTTTAGCACTCCTTATTGCACCTAGGCAGGGCTGAACAAAGGCAGGCAAACTAACTCTGATATACCCTTTCAGTGTGGAAAGTAATAACAACATTGTTATATTTATTTCATCCTATAAATCTTCAACACACCAAAAAACCCCATCTGCATAGAAGAATGATCTCTGCCACTCAAGTACCTTTTTGGATGACATGCAGCTACATTTTCATCTACAAATGGATAACTCGGAACAAGAACTGAAGAATGCTGTAGCCCCAAGTAGAATATTTTGCTCTAAATAGGAGCTTTGACAACGTAGGAAGGGCTTCTCCAGCGAGACTTCCTGTCACAGGATTTCTACTGGTGTCATCATCTGTCCAAGCTACTGCCAAGCCCCTCTTCAAATTGAGTAGTTCATAAATGTTTGCCAGTATTCAACAGAACAAGATGAATTCAGCTGTTTTATTTGCACATTTGTCGCACTATTAATCTGAAAACAATCTCTTCAGAAGACAGAGAGGTTTATGGAGTCTACCCATCACCAGGGCTGAGACAACCTAAAATGCTCCATAATTCAATTTATCATTTTTGAAGGTGCAAATCACTAGGTGTTTTGCTGGCATACTCTTCTAGGCACAAGTAGCTTACTCACATTTTTCCAGCAAAGGTTTTTTTGGGGTTGGTCTTTCTTCCCCAATACTATTTGCTTTAAGTGGCAGAGAACTTATCTGGCAGAGGGTTTTCTTTTTTTAAAAAAAAAATCACCCAGGGGAAACATTCTGGCAATTTTCAAAAGAACCCCACTGATTTAATTAGAGCTTTGATGATGCCCCAGTGACTTGTACCTGAAAATAATTTTTGGGTTTGGCAGCCACCTTCACCCCTCCCGCATTTGCTCACTTCACCATCTGACCTTCACTCTGATGGACAATTTCTCCTCTTCCTTTCTCAACAGCCAACTCTATCCCCTTCAAGCCTCTCAGTACATCATTACCTCCACCGTGATGCTGTCAGTCAAGTCTAGGTCATTTTATGACATTATTCTGTTTGTGAGCAGGAAATGGAAGCAACACCTCATGCCGCTCTCACCACCGTGTTTCCTCTCAGACAGCATTATTGATGAGCACAGCAGACAGGCCCACACCTCTCGGATGCTGCTGGGATGGGCTACAGTTTCTTTCACAACTTCCACGTACCTGCAGTCCCTTTTACCAGGTCTACCGATGGCACATTTACATTTAGAATGCGATTCAATTCTGCATGCAAAAAAAAATATAATAAAGCGTGCAACTTAACGCTCACTGTGAATTTAAAGTGGTTGCTTGTGTCAACCACAAACTGAAGTATTTAAATTAAACGCAGTATTTCCCTACATAATGCTATGCATATGCTAATAGAAAGAGATTATGTCTTATATAAGATTTATCAAAGTAAACTCAATTCATTTCAGGAAGCATCTCAGTGCTGCCTATCCAATAAGATACAATCTGCATTGTATCAAATAAAAGCTCCTAGACACTGAACATACTTGCGGCATTTACCAAAAATAATACATCTTTTGAATCTTACTGATTCAAACTGACTTATCATTCCAGCTTGGTGTTCAAATAAAACATTTGGAAACAATAAAGTTCCCTGATGCCATTTTAATTATCCCATTTTTAATTCTGTGCTCAAATAAGACACTCTGTAACAATAAAACGTCTTTAAAATTGATATAAAACATAGTTAGGGTCAATCTACAAGGGCAATAAAAGTAGATAAAAACCAAATTTATATTTTAAATCTTGTAATGATAGCAAAATAGTCTGCGCACAGACATATACATCAACACTGATCAAAAATATAGTAAAAGGCATAGTGAGCTGAGTTGCTCTATGTCTACTTCTGATAAGTATATGCCACATCATATGTGTGTTCAGGGCTAAAATATATTCTGAATATCATAAATATGCGTATTCTTATGTGGTGCAGATTTACTGGGGAAGAATATAGGTGAGTCAGTGAATTGCAGCCCCTCTCTAAAGCAGCCCTCTGGTGACACTACATTGTTCCCCTCCCTCTCCTTTGTCACAACACAGCTAAACTCTGCAAGTTAACTGAAAATAAGGCAGAACACTACCCTCACAATTCCATGTCCAAATGTTACATTCCAGGTTTAGACACATATATTGAGCTCTGAATGGTTAAAGGAGAGAGCACAAGACAACACTTATCATCATATCTTTAACATCAACCAGACAGGGGTATAACTCCCCTTTATGCTGAACACCCACTGAAGCTTTACCCTACCCTGTCAGCTTATATCACCACCACTGGACTTTTGGTGGCATTTTCTCCTCCAGACAGGAAAATAAATAACAGCCTTACTTCTAAGCAGAAATTCACCTTAACCTGTTAATTGAAGAATACAATTGTCAATAAAATCAATTGATACTTGTATTTTAGGCTTTTTTTAAAGAAAGGGGTTTTAAGCTTAGATTACATGAAGGAGTTAGAACAAAATGACTCCACTTAGGAATGTGTGAGCAATACAGTGCCAGGCTTATAGCATATGCATGACCACGCAGTCCTGAAGGCCATTCACACCCTGACATCTACATCACTGTAGTTACGATTTCTATAACACTCATCCAGTAGATGCACTCAATATCACCTCTCTCTGCTCCTATGTAGAAAAATAATTTAACTATAACAAGTAGAGAGCTTTATGAAGTCAGACTGGGCGTAAGGCTTAGTTTCAGGTAAAGACACTCGAACTTAGGTGTCCACATGCACACTGTGTCTTTACGGTCCCACTGTAATCCCCCAGTCAATGCAGTCACACGTGCCCAGAGACCAATTCAGATGACAAGCCAGTGGGGGTGGCACCCAGTTGCCCCCGCGTGGGTACCTAGCACCATTTTAGCTGTCTGAGGTTAGCCCCTGGGCCTCCAGCTGGAGGTCCAAAAAGACACAGATCCTCCATGAATCCCCTCATACCTGCCAGCTGCATGCAGATATTGCAGATTCCATAGGGCATCCCAAAGAGCACCAGACAGCTGCTTTTACACAACCAAATCCCCCTCTTTGGTGCTTATTTTAGGATGAGCCCATCTGCTCTACAAGCCTGTTCTCTCTCACGGGAGCTGGGACACCTGACTCTCAGGTAGACACTTACTGTGACACCTGTGGTGTTCCCTGGGGTAAGTCCCTTGGGTTTAACGTGGAGAGAGGTCCTGACACATCCTTGAGAAGCGGAACAGCATGAGCAAGAGCCAGAATTTTTCTGTGCAGACAGACTCCCAGATGAACTGCCAAAGAACCAGAAAAATGCTTTTTCTTGAAGTTCAAAATGTGTTTTTCTCAGTCTCATTCTCTGAACAGGTTGAAACAGATGACAATATCCCCCTTGGCTACTGCCCTCAAAAATGAGATCACCCTTAGAGACACGGCATTGCCATTTTCAGAACAAGTTCTGATTAAAGGGTGAGAGTGTGATCCACGGAAGAAAACAGGTTTTCTAGCACACAGCCGTAGGCAACTACAACTATTTGAGGCTCCATTTACAGCAGAATGGAGAGTGGAACTTTTGTAAGCTGTTAGTATATCCACTAGTGATCATTAAAGCTGATTAATGCTCACCATTCAACAGCAAAAGAAAACGCAGTTTTGCAAGGCTGTCACATCCAAGAGCCATATACATTTCACAAAACATCTGGTGCCCAGCGCTGCAAAACTATTCGTGCAAAGGGCAGAGTATCTCCTACAAAAGCGTTTTGTATGCTGCAAGCTGGATAATGAGAAAACTACGTACTTGTAAATTAATTTTTTAATAGGTAGCTCCTAGCACCAAAATGCTGCACAGCTAAATTCTGCTTCCCAAACACAGATCAAGTCCTGCAGTTCCCTTTACCTGCAATTTCTCCCTCCACCTTACATAGAAAATAAAGCAAAATGGGTCCCTTTTTCTTGCTTATTCATCCCAAAATGCAGCGCAGTACACCTATTTCCAGTCTCACATTTTATTTTCTGGTGTCAGGAAATTCAGTATTCCATATCTATTGCTGATAGAATTATACTCGAGCACATTAAAACATGTGATTTCCTTCCCATATTAGTCCATCTGGGAAGGAAATCCTGCACCTGAGCACATGCGTGTGTGAACCCAAGGTCTTCTGGTGCCTTGGAAATCCAAACGACAGTCACAAGTCCTGGCTTTTGCATTTCTGATGTAGATAAAGAGGCAGAACTCGCAGATTCCCATTGCATACATGCCTTGAGGAAACCAGGTGAACTGTTTCTGCCCAAAATTCATCCCAACAGCACAGCAGGTTAGAAAATCATAGCTAGAAGCTTCTTTCTGCACCTGAACTAATCCTTTACTCAAGTACAGCTTAGTGTTTTCTTCTCAAGAGACGCAGAGAAGTATTCTACAGAATTAAAGCTCCATTTCCTGTGCAATATGCTAAAGAGTAACAGTTCCCAGTCAGTTTTCCAAAGAGAAAAGAGGTCATATCATTTCTTCCTTGGATTTACAGCACCTACAGTATTTTCTGTGCGGAGGAACATAGCATGTGTAGCATTTATAGTACTACTATTGAACAAAATTACTAGAGTGCACACGTTCTGGAGTTTTGCTTGTAGGCTTCCCATCTTCCCCAGCTCTGGTGCAGTTTATATGTACTACTGAGATATTTTCATTGAGATGCAACAGATGACAGGCTGCCCAGAGAGGCTGCGGAGTCTCCTTCTCTGGAGATATTCAAAACTCATCTGGACGCATTCCTGTGCAACCTGCTGTAGGTGACCCTGCTTTGGCAGGGGGTTGGACTAGACGGTCTCCAAAGGTCCCTTCCAACCCCTACTGTTCTGTGGTTCTGTAATATTTGTGCATGTAAATCTTTTACCTCCCTGTGCAGTCTCTATAAGGAACAGTTACTGCCTTTGTAGGTGCTGCAGTAGGTCCACAATAGTGCAGCAGACCAGACATTATCTACATAGAGGACTGCCGTGGGGAGCAAAGTTAGCAAAGTTTTGCCTTTAACCTCAGGCAGTGAGGACACAGAAATTCAACTTTCACAGTCAGCACAGCCTTTAGACGTCTGTTGATCACTCCATAAGACTATTTTAAAGACGCATTTTTATACCCTTACAGTGGGATTTCCTCAGTTCTTAGAGTGTGTTTGGTATGGCTACCCGGGCCACACTCCCTATAGGTGAAATACATTTCCTACAGGGAAATAAAGGTTTGAGTATGTCTAGTTATTGCAATATCATGTTTGTTTCTTGATGCTCAGAGGCTCTTCTGGCTAAGTACGTTTGAATGTGCCAAAAGGAAGCTAGCCATATGCTTAAATTCATGCCCATGCAGTAAGGCTTCACTGTGTTAGCTACAGGAAGAACACAGTTAAAAAGATGAAGAAAAAAAAGCTTAAGCAAAAACAAGTAGCAAACTACTATAATTGGAGACACCAAATCCTTTGCTGAGATGCACAGATGATATATAGCGGTGTGTGTCCCCCGCTCAGTACCTGTTTGCACCGTGCCCAGGGCAGCCTGAAAGACACATGCTTGCAGCGTGCTGGTTTCCGTCCTTCACAGAAGTAATTCTGCCGCGTTTCCCTCGCAGTCCTGAGCAGAGAGGCACTGTCCGTTCCCACGCCTTCCCCGCTACACCATGTGTTTTAGGCAATTATAGGTCTGCCTAGGTAATAAACCTGCTGCACTTTATGCACTCTCTCCACTGCACTTTGCCACTGAAATCCCAATATTTGTGTTTTCCCTTCAATTTAGCAATATGTCTTGGCTGCTTTAATAGAAACTATCAAGCATCACAGCTCAAGCATGGAAACTCAGGAATGCTTAATTTGAAGGCAGCAGTTCCCAAGCCTTCTATCTCAGCAGCTATTTGGGGGCTTCATTTAAAAAAAAAAAATGTTTGTTTTGGCTGTCAAAGCAGGGTACACAAGCAAGAGCTTTATGGGTAATCTTATTCAGACAACAGTACATATAGATTAGAACCATATATCCGCTACCATCCTACTGAGACTGCATAGACCTAAGTCGCTGCTGGAAAAGACAGCGGGTACAGATTCCTAACTGCTTCAGTGAGCAGGATCAACGTTTAAATAAATGGGTGGAACAGCCACATTTTCACCCTTCTGAATGAATTTTTCATCTATCCGAATAAACCTCAAGCTTTATTCAGAATTATTTTATGTATATAAATGTACGCAAACAGATGCTGAAAAGCTGGCAGCCACAGAACATAAGCAATCTATAGGAAGGGCACGACGCATATTTGACAGCTTCACTAATTTTAAATATATTTAGGGAATTAGCAGTTACTCCCACAAGGCCTTCAGTCAGAGAAAAACACTGCAGGGCTGAACACGATATTTGGGGCAGTTTGGTCAGAATTATTCTTTCAAACAACGCCTACAGAAAATAGCGGGCCATGGAGTGCTCCAAGAACTGAGAAAGGTTATGAAATTCCCTATTAGTAACAATCAGACCATGCAGCCTTTTGCGGTGAATGGCAGGCAAATTGCTGGCTTGAATACATCCCCAGGCTGCAAATAAAACAACCATCCACAAGTTTCTTTATGAGCAAGTAGCAACAGCGCTTGGTTTTGACTATTTTTGTGTCAGTCTCCTCACTTTTGTGCATCTGATTTCAGTGCTGTTTTTCTTCGGACGGCCACACGCTGCAAGATGAAAGCTGTATTCCCACCTTCTGCCAACACCACAGTCCTGCGCTTTGAAAGGAGAGATCTTAAATATTTTTTTTTTTATTATTTTCTTCCCCTTAGTAAGAAAATTGAAAGTTGGCACTCCAGCCTTACAAAGCAGCAGAGAACTGCTGAGCAATGTTCAGAGGACTTTCAGGGCACGCTTTGCACGCAGATCCTGAAGGGGAGAGCTGAGACGTGTTTGTTGGAGGTAGCAGACCAGGCAAAGAAGGGAGAAAAGACTTTTAGAGCTGTCTAGTGACAGAGACAGGATAATTAGTCTTCCAGAGGCCTTGTTGCCTCAGTTCTCGTTCAAACATTGAAGGATTAGCTCTCCTCTGCTGACTGAGCGGTACAAGCCATCAAGCCACGAATAGCAGTTTGCTTTTTGCGGCTGAATGCAGCTGCTCAACCTAACTAGCAGTAAAACTAAACGTGTGAGCAACCAAAAAGGCGGTAAATGCAGTTTGAACTGCAGTCTCCAGGATCCAGGCAAGATCTGTCCTGTTTTCCAGCTGGTGCCAGACAAACACATTCCCATACAGAAGCACTGTGTCTTCATAAACAAACTTCTTTGAATTGCTCCAGAGAAAAACATTTGAGAAGAGGAGAATGCAGAAACAGTTAATTTAGCAGATTTTGATTTTCAGACTGTTTGTCCCTGGGAGTGGACACATCTGAAGAATAAGAAATACCAACGTGCAAATGCATTTTTTAAAAAAAGTTAACAGGAACACAAACCCCAAGTAATATTGCTGCCGCTACTGGTTTTCAAAGGATGGAGCAAACAGAGCAATATCGCAGCACTTCTTCAAAGTTTTGGCATCCAGAAACACTATCTAATGAAAGATGCTAAAAGAAACAATGAGTACAGCCCCTGCCGTTTGCAACGTACACACCCCCTGATTTCAGTTTGAGTGGAGGGAGAAAGCTATTGGCATTCAGTGAAACTACAGGAATTGCACATTTGGGGACACGGGAGAGGATTCAGTGCTCTCCGTACCTCTTGGTTGCAAATCCCATTTCCCAAAGTGACTTTGGTACTTGCAAACCATATTGCTACCGCACATGGGAGGGTCCAGAGCCACCGAGCTCTGCAGTCAAAGCGGGCAAGTTATGCCGGGACAGTATGGCAGCTGAGCATCCATTTGTCGCATTCTGATTTGTGAATCTTCCTTCTCCTTAACACTGCTGTGTTAAGGACATTTGTAGGGGTCAGTCTAAGGGCATTAGAGTCAGTTTAGGGTTTGATCCCCACCAAACGCAGTCCTTCAATCTCTGAAGTGCCCTCAGAGGCAGAAGCTATTGCTGCAGTGTGCTGCACTCCTCCACCTACCATGCATTTACAGGTCTGTACTGTTAATCTGAGGGATTAGGTCAAGTAATCAGACAATCTGATGCAGACAATCTGATGGGGGGGGAGCAATATGTAACTCTCTTCCTCCTAGCCAGATTCTCCAGGTAGTAATTTGCCCCTGAGGTGGTTTAAAATACCAACAGATGTAAAGAACTCTTGGTATTTAGTTTTGAAGAGTATTGCTTTTATTCCTGAATTTAAAACCGTCTATCCAGCCTAGGCTGTTTTTTCCTCAAAACCAATACCAGTTTGCTGGAAACACGGCACGACCTCTTCTCACCAGTCTTGTCTCACTTAACAACTTCTCATCACTTTCGGACATGACAGCTACCACTCATACATTTTTGACTAGGTGTTGTCCACCTACAGTGAGGTGGGGGGTCTACAAGACAAAATTTTGATCCAGATCAGGTACAAAAGGTTTCTGCAGAGCTAAATATGCCATACTTTAACACTTAAAAACAACCACTGCCCCCTTGTGAACTTTGTAGTTTTCAGATGCTTATACTGGTGTGACACTAGAGCAAAGCTATTCAAATTGCACGGCGGCAGCTTTCTCATTCATTCGCTACTGATAAACTACATATCCTCCCACAACTGAGCTTGTTAAACTAAGCAAACTTATTCTACTGAACGGCAGAGCGCACGAGTTATTTAATTCACTTTCCATTAGGAAAGCAATTGGCACCCAAGGTGCTTAACCATAGTCTCAATCTGCTATCTTGCCCTCTCCACATTATAAACGCTCAAACTGATGACTGCAAGTCTCCCAATTGGGAGCAACGCCAACAAGCAGTGAGATTTCGGAAGCCAGAAAGCTCCACAGCTCTGCTTCAGTCTTGTTATTTCAGACTTGAGTTAAATCTCATCCTCTGGACTGAATGTCCCCTCCTCACATCTGTTCAGGCCACCTCCCAGGGTCAAACCCCCACGTCCACCCAGGAGTGCAGCATATTGGTGTTTGTTTTCTCCAAAAGCAATTCAGCCCATGCCCAACAAAACCCCTCCCTGAACCAAGCCAGCACTCAGTCACCATGGGGACGAATAAGGGGATTTTCCAAAACTGCATCACCACCCTGAACCAAAACATTTGTTCAGACAGAGCCACAGACAACCAGCTTTAGACAGTACTCAAATTAAGCATTTTGGCAAGTTTCCTTTGTGCAAGACCTTGGCTCCTCAAACGATGTGTAAGGGGATGCTATTCATTTCCTGTTTAATGAAGTATAATGCACAGAATTGAGAAGGATATTTCCCTTACACACAGCTTCCAAGCATTTACTACTTCAATCATGACATACTGTGATTTCCTCCTATGGATTATAAATTCTTGTAACATGCTGCTGCTGGAAAGCTACTGTATCTGTGCTTTTCTTTGTCAGCATCTGCACAGAAAAGCAAAAATTCCTGTTCTGCAGCGTTCCTAACCTAACTGTGCTTTCCTCCAACATCTCACCATTTAAAAAGAAAGATTAAAAATATCATTTAATACAGGACCCTCACCATAAACGTTCAAAGTTGGAAACTCAAAGCTGGAAATTGAACAGAATATCTTTCTAACCACGTTAGGAAAAAAAAAAAGTCGCACAGAAAAAATCTCTTGTCACACAAGAGTCACATTTGCTTCCCAGCCTGTCACCGGAACAGCTCGCCTTAGTCACGCCACACATCACAGGCTTGCCAGCAGCTGGGTAGGAAGCCTGAATGAAAAAATCCAAACTGCCTTGAGAAAGGGGCACTCTTAATTTTTTCTTAGCCATATCTCTTCAGCCACCTTCAGCCCCTCACAACAGAGCACCATAGCCATGAAAACTTTTTTATATTTATATGTTTTATATTTATAGTATATTTAATTTTCTATTCCCCTCCAACTATACAACTCCCTATTTCAGTCACTAAGAAATACTCCATCTGTGGGAGTTTTGCTCGACTCTTCCACATACCCCTCCTTATATTCCCTCAAAAGAGAAATTTGTAGCTTGCCCTGAAATTTGGTTGGGTGCCACGAGCGTGGCCAGCTGTTCCTCTGGATGTGCAGAGAGGTGCATTAATTACCTATCAGGCCTGAACTATAGCGTAGGTCTTGTATATAAATTCCTGCTGTAAAGAGGCCGTGCCACTTCATTAATGAATTAATACTCCTTTACTTAAGGCTAAGTAGGAACCAGCATATAAGTAGCCAGGTGGGTGCAATCACCCCGGCACTTCGAAGGCTCTGCGCATAGGCATTGGGGTCTACATCTGCATCTACATCCCCTTTGAGGGCTTAGTTGAGGGGGCGATTAGGGGCAAAAAAATTGAGTCACAGTATTCAGGCATTTCTTTTGTTTGGGGTTCTGACACACTGTGTATTTGACACGAGCACTGCAATCACTGCCATTTGAGTGTCTGACAAGCCCTTGTTCCTGGGGCGCCTGGTGTCAGGGGTCTCCTGAGATGTCCAAGCTCAGCCATTAAGAGGCTCTTGAAAGAGTGCTCAGTCCTGTGCTGGCAGGTGGACAAGATCAAATTTAAACGACAATAATTCCCATTTCACAGGAAGCTTATTTCAAACTCATCCTTTTGATTAGCTACAGCAGAAGCTACATTTAAGAATAGCACATGGCGCTCATTTAAGACTTGCTCTTCTTTATTTTAGATATTTAGATATTATAAATTTTAATTTTAGATGTAATCAAACAAGTTTAGAGTTATGTTTTCTAACACCTTCCCAAATACAGACTAAAGCCACCTATATCTCTAAGTATGTGTCTGTATTTCTATGCGCATACAGTACAACTATCATTAGAATAGATTGAGATGTCTCCAGTTAAAGAGAAAAGATGCTATAATATAATACAGTAAATTAAATAAAGTCTCCTTAGAGAGACAGAAGGCACTGATCAGCTCTGAAGATTGCATTTAGTCCCTGTCAAAGATAATGAGATAGCAGCCACACACAAAGGTCATCAGATGTCTGAAACACTGGCTCTGGTCTCCCGCCTCCTAATAAAAGATGCGTGTTCACTTGATTTTTCTCAGGAAGATATGCTTGCTGGTGAAGTTAATTGGTAGCGCTTCGAGTTTGTTTTCTCTATTGACACAGTAACAGATACTAATGGACTCAACGCTCAGCCGTGCTAAGGATTAAAATCAGCCCTTGGTAGCTTTAATCCGCAGTGACTTTCAAACTTTGCTGGACACTATGCCATGTAATTTTCTAAGAATTTAAGCAAATGTCAAAAGTGAAATATGTCCTTCCTTGCAATTCTTCATCTTTATATACAATCGGTATGATTAAGTGTGATTGCTTTTACAATACATAGACAGGCAACAGAGTTAGATTTACAGAAATTACAGTCAGAGCTGACAAATGAGAAATGAAAATTATCCTCCCGCCTCTCCCCCGGATTCAGCTGGGCTCGAACAGTTTCAGCTCCACTTGGTGCTGGCACCAAATTTACAGCTTTGTGCTCCTCAGGAAACCTCCCGTGTCCTAAGGACTTCCCAATAACTTTAGACCAACTTTGAGGCTATCCTATTTACATGCTCCAACAGACAAAAAAAAAATCTTTAAGCTCAGGAGTATCCTAGGATCATCTTTTTCAGCTCAGCCCTATGGACAAAACTTTGTATCTGAGGAAATCGTGACAGCAATCGAGAACATTGGTCTCACCGGTCCAAGGCTGATGGGTGGACCCATGGATACTGCCCTCCAGGAGGAGTTTGCTCAGCTCTGCCATTACATGCAAGACAGTAGCTGTTATTTTATTTGGCTTGCTACCAGCCACACATGCTTCAACCACTTCCTTGGCAGTGGCACTGATTTTGGCACCTCTCCTCTGTTGGCTGAATGCTTCAAGGATTATTGGGAAAAGGAATGACAGGAGGAGAGCCTAGCTCATGGGATTATCTCAATTTGACCTTTTTCCTGCAGGAAAAATTTATTAGGGTAAGAAACCAAACTATTTCTTTCAAGAAAGGAAGAAAAAGAGAGCGCAAGGGGTAAAACACTGAGCAAAAAGTGCCAATGATGGACTTGTCTCCCTTCTTCACGATGCCAGGCTGCACAACAGGACGAGTTTGGGCAGTTCAGCTTTCTCATTTGCAGTGTTAAACCTATGCATTTTTCTCAATGCTAAGTTAAACGTTAAAATGACTTTTTGCCTGAAAATTGCTACAGCAAGGCAGGCAGAAGGGAAGGGTTTGCATTGCATTTACACAGGCACATAGTGAAAGAGGAGATGAAAAAAAGTACATTTTGATAATCTACCTAAATGCACTGCATAGCTCTCCGACAAACTCCCTGACATGGCTGAGTGTCTCAGCTAAACTGTCAGTCCCACGGTCTTCCCTTCTTCTCCAGCCCTAAAATAAGTCTCCAGCTCCTGCCATGAACCAGCCCCAATCCCTAACCTGACCAAGGGGCAAAGGGCACTCAAGCAGAGGTGGGAATGAATGAGTGGGATGTGGGATTCCTCCTATGTTTTCAGTTTTCCTTTAGGATTTGTCAGCTGAGATTAATTCATTATTCCAGAGTAAAGAGGTTTGGGTTTGGGTTTTCCAAAATTCTTTAGCATCGGCTATGCAACCCAATTCCCCAGACAGAACATATTATTTTGTTTCCTGATTATGATTATCTTATGCTTCCAATGCAAGTAATACCACTTAAGAGTGTCCCTAAAAATGTTCTCCATACAAATGGCGTACCACAGATAATCCTGGCTAATTGGTATCTGTACAATGGAAATTCACTCACTAGACTGATTGATTTTTATTTTCTTTTACATTAATGTGATTTCACAGTATAAGGAAGCAGAGTTTTGGAGACAGTCTTCTTAGAATTAGCAGAAAGACAGCCAGCAAGGACAAAATCAGTGCTGTGGGAAGCTGGACTTTGGCACACCTCCCCTCTCTGATCTACCCACCTTTAAAATCAGGCAAGTGAGCAGCAACAGCACCAACTGTGGTTTTAGTTACAGCCAATAACCCGCTTTCAAAACGAGAAGACACATCCAAATATTGTCCTAGTACAGAACTCCAGCTGCTGTGTTGCTGCTTCCCATGCTGGAAGGAAACAAGGGTTAGATATTAGAGCAAGGTTAAGCAGGAGAAAATGACAAAAAGAAATACGATACGATTTAAGGAGAGCTTACCTGACTTAATGGCTTAAGGAAGAGCAGTGTCCAGGTGTCTGTCTCTATTTCTGAACTCCTGTGCATGTTGACCTAACTATGAATGCAGGCGGTCATGTAGAAGCCAACGCTTCACAAATTATCCATAGTAATGCTGTCTTTCAGGTAATACAGAAAGGGAAAAAAATCCAATTTGCGCAGATGGTAAATCCACAGCTTAAATTAAAAGATGGTCCTTTATTATCCAAGGTTTAAATTGAGGCATTAAATGTGCAGATTTAATAAGCTCCCCCACAATTTTACTGCCACACCACTTCCACTGGGGAAGAGCTGGGTTGGCAAGGGGTAAGGAGGATGGAGTTTGAAAGCTAATACAAAACATACTATTCTTTTTTCTGAATGCAGAAGATAAAATTCCTGCTGTAGGCCATTTAGCAGCCAAACTACTGACCGTGTCATTCCTATCTGAAAGGACACAATTCCTACAAATGCAAATGACTCTACAAACTGACTAGACAACGTGAAGCTATACAACTTCAGAGTATCATAGATATATACAGCTTTTTTTTTTTTTTTTTTTGCGCTGGTGAAATGTTGTTTCCTAGCTGCTCCTAGGAGAAAATTGCCAGAAAACACAAACACACACAATGCACCTACCACAAAGCAAAGACCTTTCATGCTTGAAAAGAAGAAGGGTGCTTCTGTTACATCTTGTGGCAGCAGAAGCTAAAATCACTCATTACCTTTTGAGGGACATCTCATTTGGCCCAGTTATCTCGTAACATTTTTCCAACACTGCATTTAGAGAGTCAGTTGCTTCCATTTTCTTGATGACAGATGATTGGTAGTCTAAAACACATCATCACATTTATAGGCTGGGAGGGAGGGGAAAAGCATGACATTTTGGCCAACCTGGCATTTATTGATGGTTGGCCTGTAATTCTGCATCACCGGCATTTAATAGGAGCAGTGCCACTCAGTTCAGAGACTTTGAATCAGGACCTTACCCAGGTCTGAATAATCAAAGACACAGCAAGAGGCTGTATAACACCTCCGGACAAGAGAAGAGACACTGTACGTCAGAATAGTGCAGTGGATGACGAACACAGGGGAGCAGGAGCATTGCAGGAGCATTGCAGGAGCATTGCTGCACGACCCATAGCACCAAACAGGAGTGAAACAGCAATCAAGAAAATGAAAATTAATAAGCCGGGTGACTGAACATGGGAAGCTGAGAGTTCAGTGCCCGTAGGAAATGGATAAGATGAGATGGGGTAGACTCAGCAGAGAATAGTAGCAGAGGTAAAGCCCTGTAGCAATAAGACATCTTGCTACTGGGGGGGGGGAGGGGAGGGGGGGCTGTTTACAAAACAAAAATTGATGCTACAAGAGGTTTTTGAAGCAGATGTAATTGATATCTTTAACATCAAACAATCCAAATAAAATCTATGGTTAATCTTATGGATAAGATTAAGGGTGGACATATTTTCTGTTAAAATAAAAGAAACGCAGTCAGTCACAATAACTTTGGCAAGTCAGATGGATCATGCCTGGCTCCTGCCTTTAGAGTTGTACCTGAAGAGCTGGAATCGTTACCCTCTTATGTTCATTCCAACATTTTAGAGAGACAGAACAATTTCAGATTTGAACTGGCTGAATCGTTGGTAGAAATGCCCACACAAACCCCTTCCTTGACTATTGTAGTGATTAGATGTTTCAGTTAAATGCATGAAATTCATTGGGATAAATACGACTCCAAGTTTCAGAGACATCATCTGTGCCAACAGACATTAAACCAAGTCATAAGAGGCAGAACTTGGGCGAGGAGCTGGAGCTACTCCCCACCCTGGCAGACTTCCCCGTCTCCTTCGGCTCTGCAGATAATCTAATATTTCCTCTGTGGTTTGTTTTAAATGATTCAGCCAGTTTACACAGACTTAAAATAGACCACAGTCATCCTTCTGAGCCTTGATAACCTGCTGCAACAGAGGAGAGTTTGCTCACACTGAAACTTTGGAAAAGATTCAGCCATCACAAACAATAACGGCAGGAAAGTAGTCACCCGAACAGCAAAGAAAAATGGCAAATTTTTCATGCTACCACCAGGTGATTCAATTAAGACAGCTGTATACAATGATACATGAAGACTTGAATGTCTCTGTGGTCTCATATTCAAGCTAAGGATATGCCAGAGAAATTGGAGGGAGGCTTATGAAATGGATTTAAAGCAGCAAAGTGACTTGCGATGTTACTTCTTGAAAGCTGATTAATTCATTCTGGGGGTGTCAGACTACTTCTGCAGCAGAAGACAGAAAAGTGAGAAATCTTATAGACCTTAAACAAGTTAATCTAGCGGGCAGCAGTTCATTATAACCAGAGCCCTTTGCGTTTTTCAAGGTTTTATAGTAAATGTGAGGCTTTGAAATTAAAATTCACTGGGAATGATAACCATGTATAATGTGATAGCATATAGCCTACAATTCAGTAAAGGCTCTCCTTTATAAAATTTTTTTCCAAAGTTTTCTTAAGAATTCATAATGACACCTTTAAAAAAAAACCCTCTTTGCACAGAAATGTCTTGTTCGGGAAGCCTGATACGAATAATGAAATGAGAAGCACACAATAGCTGTCTGTAAAGAGGAAAAAAAGAGATCTCTTATTGTTTAAAATATAGGTGCTTAATGCTGTCTCTTCACCCACCACATTATCCATCTGCTTTCTGTTTGAGAGCATGCAGAATACCCAAAGCAGAAATCCATCTAGCTCATTTCTGGGGACTACTGGCATGAGATTTCTTTTACCATTTCAGCTGAGATATTCAAGGCTCTGTGTATATGTTATTCAGCAGCAAAACGCTTCTTTATTCCCAAGGCTTCAGAAGCAGCATAACTGATTGGGACAGCACTGCGTATTTATGTATAGAAGAATAATTGCGTTCGCTCTAAAGTCATCAAGGCTGTAACTCACATGAGGGTTTCCGGCTTATTCCATAAATCGCAATAATATTGGTTGCGTTGTTTATTATTGCCAGGAAAGCTTCAGGAATGCATGTAACTTAGCACGGCAAGCACTGCACACTCACCCGGCCCACAAGCTGCTTGCTCAAAGCCTCAGCAATCGCTCGCAGTACACACTCCACCTGCCAGGCACTTGCACATGGCCAAAAATAGCTAAAAATAGGCACTTCAAGGCTTAAGTCAGTATACAAGCCATTATTCTGTGTCTCGTCACTGCCTGCTCTTGAAAAAAAAGCTATCATTACTCATGTGAAAACATTTAAGTTGGTAAATACCACTAAAGTCGCAGGTTGCAAATGGAGATGGTGGCTACCCATATTGAAGGTGTTAAAAGAGCACATGCGGCTCCAACAGCTCAAAACAAGCCCTGGATTCCCCTTTATTGACATTTAATCACTTCTTTGTATGCCACACCTAATAGAAAAATGAAGGGTGTCTCTATCAAAAATCTCCCATCAACATTTTTTAATTGGTAAATCACTTTTTTCCACATCCTGGGTATATACTCAAGATCCTTAGCCATACAATGTAAGCACTTCACATTACTTCTTGGGAAATTTCCCCATCTGTACCTCCTTGTAGAATACTGCGGGCATCTTGTGTAGACCTTTGTTTGATGGACTGCAAGCATTCTGTACTCTAGTTCATCAGAAATGCTCTCAAACTCACCAGTATTTCACAGCCACCTAATTAGATTTTATAGTTTTCAGGCCCGCATAGCCTTGCTTTAGTGCGTACACGATGCTATATTTGGTTGTGCTTTAGATATATGCACGACAACCTGGTACTGTCCTTCCCCTCTGTTTGCGCACATCTTGGTGAGAGGTACACCACGTGTCCGGTCGCACAACTCTGTGTTCCACATTTGTCTTCACTTGCCCTTTTAGCTCGCTGCCTTTTTCTCCTTAGTGAGATAAATTGTACCAGTTAAAGGACACAGAGAGACAAGCCTTTTATCAAAAGGGAGAGGAGGCAGGAGAAGACAGCAAGGAAAGCATTTGTCTGTACATCCAGACAGAAGAAAGCTCAGACATTTAGCATGGGAGATTTCACAAACATCTTTTCTTATGTGTCGGTAAACCCACAAGCTTACCTCTCCCCATGGTACAATATAATAATACAAAACCATCCTGACCAAGGGACGATGGAGTTTAAAAAGACAGACATTTTTCCTTAAGTCACTTGACTTGGAAAGTAGCTCAACAGATGCAACACGACTTAACTGTAGTAGGCTCCTAGAGGCTAAGCATGCAGGCGGGGCTTTCCCAGTTCCCCCAGTGCCTTCTAAATTTTGAGACTGGAAACAATGCAACATAATATCTTCTGCAGCACAGGGCTGTGTATTCAGCTGTTGAGCACCACTTCTCTGCTGTTATCAATCATCAGCCTATATTGAGTCAGGCTCAATGGCAAGAGTCAGAGAGAAAACGAGAAGCAGAGACTGATTTCACACTCCGCCAAAATGAAAGAATTTCAGCCAGACCGCCAAGCTAATGATCGCTGATGAAGCCTGGCAAAAAGCGAACAACTTGATAACTTGACAATTTGGCAGAATCTGCCAGTATTTTCCGAAGTCTGAGCCGTGTTCACGTGGCGTAAATCGTTCCTGCCCAAGTTGTCTCTCACTTAATTAGCCATTTTGCAGGAACAAGGAGTCACTGCAGAATGTGTGCCGCAGCCAGAACGTGCAACTCCATCTGTCTAAAAATAGATACAGACAAGATGAGAGGTGCAGAAAGAGCAAAACAAACTCTTCTCTCTCCCACGGATAGCCTCATCTGGGAAGACAGACTGACATTCTCCCAAAGAGAAGCCCTCAATCTAAAATGTCCACTTAAATCAACACATTGTCTTCTGTAGCACATAGGTAATAGCGTTCACCTCTTTAAGCAATAAAAACAGGGTATAACATGACAATCAATGTCTAAATATGTGCTTATCCATGAATACTAAATCAGTAGTTACAGGCAAAAAGGAGGTAGGTTTGTACAGTCAGCTTGCTGCAATTGCAGTTGTACGCAGGCCATTCTGGAAAACACGAAACAAAACTATTTTGCCCAGATCCAGCTATTCAGTGAAGACAGGCTGTGCGGTATGAGGAGGGGGAAAAGCACCAAATTACAATTTCTAACCAGTTCAAGCACAGGACTCTGCATAAATGTAAGTCCTCCATCATACTGACTGAATATCTAATTTGGATCAGTACAACATACTCTGTACAACAAATTCTTTAAGATCAAGAGCAGCTAGTTGAAGTATACGGAAGGGTTCGACACACATAGCAGAGACAGGTAAGTTATTACTTGTGCAATCCAATGTAACTAAAAAGCAAATTGAAAAGGGACATCTGTGCACAAAAAAGTTAATGTAAAAAATGTCAGGTTACAAATAAGAAATAGTACTGGTATTAAACATAAAATAGTAATAGAGATGCTTGAGCAAGGGAAGCTTTTAGCACTCTGACTTTTTAGCCAAACAAGGAGATACAAGGAGAGAGGACACAACATTTATTTTAGGCAAAACTAGTCAAGAGGCTTTTATCTTGCTTTCTCTGGAGCAAATCCCCCCAATAAAAACAACAGACATGATGCTTTCACGGAGACTAGACTCATTTATCCTTCCTTGAAATGCAAGCATCAAAAAATCACCATTAAAACCTTGATTAGAATCCATGGCAACGGGCAGAGCCCCGAAGAGCACAACACCACTCTGCTCAAAGCTGGAAAATTGAGAGCAGCACACACAGACAGCTTCTTAGCAAGTACTAGGAAAGTGAGGGATAATATTGTCCAAACCCAAGCCTATTTTTTCTCTACAAACCTTCAGGAAACTGAATTTACTTCAAGTCATTTCTTCATCTAAGAAAGAGGCTGCATTCAAAGCCCCTTCCTGTGCCCCCATCATTTTATTTTATTTTTTTACTACCTACTTTTGGCCCCAGCTTGGTGCTCTGACAGCATGAGCCACACAGGCAATACTTGCAGTGAATTCCCATTTAGTAAAGTTTTAATGAAGACAAACATTCCAAAGGCATAAATTTCAGACTAGACACTCAAAACCAATGTGACCTCTTTAGGAAAAGTAAATAAAAAGAATAATGAGCCGTTCAGTCTTCAAGTTGTTAGTCTAAGTTCCAAATACTAAGGTTCCAAGTCTTGACTGAGCTATACCAATACAGAAAACATACATACTGTGCCTTTGGGAGTGTCACAAGTATCTATCCAAGAAGAACACAGAAACCAGCATTCTAAAACACTGATGTACTTTAGAAACTTGCAGCAGTCTTATTCTTATTTCCCCAGCCTTAGCTCCTGCGGAGAGGTCAGGTAGTGTCGAATTGGAGCCTGTGGCTACATTAAAAGAGATATTAAAAATTACTGTGTTATGAGGTCACAAGCAAAAACAATCTCCAAAATAAAGGAGCCTGGGAAGTTTCTGTGGGCTGTTTTATAAGAAAGCTGATGAGAAAAGTCCTTTCAAGCTCATCCACCTGTGGACTTCAACCATTGGATAAATGGGCAGAGCAATTTATCAATCCTCTAATGGCTACTACAGGTATCATCTGGATCACCATGTGCCAAAGGTAAGCTTTTCCAGGTTGTTATATAAATACAAAGAAGGTAATTTGTTTATATGAAACAACTGTTCCTCATGACACTCACATGCATAAACATTTGCTTGCATGATATAACTCAGTTGATCGTAGGACAGAGATAACACAAAGCACTGTCTTCTCAATAGATCCCTCCATTTCCAGAGCTGCCAATATACCCAGGACTCAGAGAAACAGCTACATGACTGTTTGCAAAACTTTTTTGTTCATCTGCCAGTATATCTACATTGTCTCTAAGATCCGAAGCATTCTCTTTGTCTTTGTAACTTCCCGTCCCTGTTTCAAACCTTGCTGTATCATTTTATTATCCCACATGCCCAGGACTGCGAATGATTGCTACTTATTTAGATGAAAAAGGATTTCTGCCAAATAATTTTTAAAAGGAGTTCTTTTCTCCTTGCTACATTCTTCTAAAAAAAAAATCTGTAGAACATGCAAAAATAATAGCCTGCTTCTGCCAAGGAGGAACTGTAAGAAAATACATATTTCTCTTCTGAGTTGAATTTTTTAAGTTGAATATACACAATAAAATAGTACTCTTCTGCCCATTACTCCCCTGATGGGATCACAGATGGCTTGAACTCTTTAGTCGAGTCTATAGAAATCATCCAGTTATGACAACTGCTGCATTTGTTCAGTGTCTCAGCTGAAAAAAAAAAAAAAAAAAGAGAAGAGAGAGAGCAAGAGAGCACGAGGGGGAAGAAGAGAGGGAGGAAGCATCCTTTACATTTCTAGTTACAGGTGCTGTGGACCTCAGCACACTACCTTACTCATTTCCATGTCCCTCAAGGCAAAAGCAGCCCTGTCTATGTTACTCTGACAGACCTTCTGGGATGGACGCTCTCTTCAGGTAAACACATGAGCTTGCTCACCTTCATTATTCCTCTAAATTTTTTCCTAATGTTTTTCTCAAATTGTCTTTCTTGTCCCAGCCACCTCAGACACAGACACAGATTAGTCCCTGGCTTGTTACAACAGCCTTGTGGGGTATGGTTCTTTCCATTTATGGGTTGTTAGGTCTTGGGGGGAAGGGCGTTCATTATTGTCACACCACCCTCCTGTCCTTTTTTGCTGCTTCTTATTTTTAATCTAGAAACTTCAAGGTTTTGCATCCATTTTGTCAGATGTGGAGAGAAAAAGATTCAAAGGCAGCTTGCCCGCAGACCTGGAAGTTCCTTTGCAGGTACCACAGAAGAATTCTACTTTTCTCCTTGTACCTACAGCATCCAGGGTAGCTAGAAGCCAGGCACCTAGCCAGCTGCCCTGCCCTTAAGATCAGAGACGTAATACAACACATGCCACAAAAAGGATGACTGAAGGTGATGTGAGGTTTCTATTTTGCAAGCATGCAAAAAGCAGTGTTGTTGAATTGGGGAGAAGAACCATTATGCTCTTGAAGTTTTACTTTTTTTTTATCAAATTGGAAGTTCAAGGAGTGTAACCCTCATGAAAATGGGCCAGTTCAGCTGGATTAAGCTGCATGGTGTAAAGCTGTCAATACTGCCACAGTTCTAGACTGGAGAAGCACTCACCGCTGGTCATTCCCTCCTTAAGGGGCAGGTAAAATCCTGCACCAGGAAGGGAGGAAGCAGGCGTTTTTTGGAAAGGACAAAAGGCAACAGGCACAAGCTGAAGTGAGGAAAATTCTGGTTAGATATCAGGAAATATGTTTTTTCATGGACAGCTCAAACAATGTGAAAGGTACCCAAGAGAGGCTGTAGGACCTCCGTACCTGGAGATGCTCAAAACTCAACAGGACATGGCCATGAATTACCTTATCTAATGTTGAAGTCAGCCCTGCTTTAAGCATGAGGTGGGATGAGATAAGTACCCAAGGTCCCTTCCAACCTTAATTATTCTATGATTCTCCAATTCTATCAAAAGAAATCCACTTCCTTAAAGCCACTTCTGTGACTTTATCTCCAGATTTGCAACTAAATACACCACTATAAAAATACATTGAACTGACAACAAACTAATTGTTTAAAGATAACACCATGTAGTAATAATTTCAACTAACTGAAATTAAATTATTCATTTATCTTCTGACAGCCCTCAAAATGATCTGTCATCTTTGCTTTTTCTCTTTCAACTCCAACAAGGCAGAAGAGGTCATCTGAGAAACCTGTATTGTTATCCTTCTGAAAATCCCAGCTCTGACTTATCTGAACTTGCCTAATCCAACTCCGATCACAAAGAACTTGTCATATGAACAACTTAAAGGAATTCAAACCAATGTTGTAATGGTTAGAGACTGCAGTACCTGGACAATTCCTCCTAATGTGCTACTGATAATAGTTAATGCTTCTATTAAACTTACTCCCTTGAGGAACTCACGTTAATAAATTCCTGTTTAGTTATAAGGAGATGGTTAACTTTTGGAGGCTGGAAAATCTACATTCAAGATTGGTCTCCATTTCTCTTCTTAAAACCTACCAGAAGTGATATGGATACAAATAATTTATTTTATGGACTTTTCCCTTCCTTCCTCCTTACTGGCACGTACAGGAAAATAGGCTCCACTGCCTTTGGGATGGAAAAAAAAAAAAAAAAAAAAAAATTAAGAGGGCCTTAGGAGACCAGAAGATTTTTCCCTTCCTGAGCTTGACTTACCTTCCACAGCCAAACCAGTACTACAAGTCCTAAAAATAGTTTCTTTTATTTACAGGGAAAGGAAGTTTTCTGCTAAGACAGTCCTGCGTCTCCAATGGGAATCACCATCAGGCTGCTCCCAACATAGATTTCTTCTCAAGCAGCGCTACCAACACTCCCCACACGTAAGCAGGAGATGCAAATCTAAGGGACACCTTCCTTATAGTAACCTACTCCTTCAATGAGGCACCACAGTGAAACCTTCCCCCCAGGACTTACAGTTTGTACTGTCACTTCAGGGTGTTGAAAATACTCCTTTCCCAATCACGTTTACACACTCCTTCACCCATGCAGGGTTGAAGGCTACAAACTAACTATACTGGAAACTAGTTGTGATGGGAAGGAACGGCCTCTCGGCTGCGCAGCTTTAGGTATGATAAGGAGGGAGCATTCCCTCCCTGCAATCACATACACTTACTCAGCAGGTGACACAACTGGAGAAACACAAAAGCAAAGTAAGAAGAAAATTATTTCCAAATAGTGTTGGGTTTGGGTTTTTTTTAACTTGGAAAGCTCTTTAAAGCTGGCACTGACATAAATAAGGACCTGTAGGTTTTCAAAAAGCATTTCAGTTGTGCATATAACTAAAACCATAGGGAAGATTTAGAGCACAAAAGAAAAAGAATACGATATACAGGAAGCCATACCAAGGCATATCTTCCCATTGATGTCAAAACAACAGCACAAAAGACCATAACAAAGACTTATGGGGGGAAGGAGGAAAATAACAGTCTTCTTCCTCAAAAGTCTACTTAGAAAACTCCAGAAAGTTGCTATACCTATTAAAATCAGACATAGGAACCAAACCCCCTTAATTTACTTCCAAAAATACTTTCAGTACAGGAGCAGCAGATTTATGAATGTCAAACTATGCTACCAGCTGAAAACCAGCTGTATCTTCTAGACACAAAGTCATCTTCTGGTCCCTGACAAGCTCTGTAGAGCTCCCTAGATTTAAGGTACACTTTTAATTAAACAAGTATGTTTTTCTCCACCTCCTACTTTCTTTTTTTAGATACATCTTTCTCCCATCTCAATTTACTATTAATCACAAGTCCAAGAAATGATTGTAATTATCCAAAATAATTGATTTTTTTACTTAGTCTTTTCCCGGGGACACAGCACAAAGCTACTAGTCATCTGAGGAGAAACAAAAAGGAAAAAAAAAAGACATGCAGTTTCCCTACAAACCCCTGAAGCATTTGGGAATGTTTTGAGAAACAGGAAGTTCATGTTTATACATAAAAGCAAATGACCACATCCCCTTGGACAGTGAATCTTAGCTGTGGGCACAAATGTTTGCTGAGCTGGCCAGGGGTGACACTGGGCCTGAGAAAATGAGCCCACCAGCAACCCACAGTACTGGGAAGTACAGTGCAGACACTCCTGTTGCTCTGTCTCCATGCCGTTACTGAGCTTCATACTATTCAGGTTTTATTTATTATCAGTGCTTTTGAACTTTCCCGTGTGACAGAAGAGCACAGCCAGTCCCCAAAAAGCAACCAAGCAGTTTTTCGGATGCTTCATGCAGACTGAAAACAAGAACAGAGGATCAGCAACAGAGCTTAGAATGAAGCTGTTCTCTAGTTTGATGACTGTAAAATGATATTAGCAATTTATTTTTGTAATGCTATATAATTACTAACAACTAACTAATTTCCTAACTTGCAAAGTTATAAACATCGAAGATGGCATTGTCATTACCAATCTTAATTTTGGCTTTCCTGACTTTGAGCCTTCTGTTGCACGCAGGCTATTCTGCACGGATTTATGTCCCATAGATTAGATCCAAGTGAATCCTTTTCAGTGAAGAGCAGCCTGCCACAAATGTGGCTTTTATCATCACGAAACTATTTGAAAATCTGTGTTGAGCATGGTCCAAGACTTTGGTCAGGAGAAACAAAACCAGAGTGAAAGCAGCAGGTGACGTTACCCTGCCATTCAGCGGCTAGTGTCCTTACACGGGTTGTGGAAGACTTGAATTTTGTGTCTTTTTTGGCCCAAAACAGCAGAAGAATGGCTTTGCTAGAGGGTTTCCCAGACGGGAAGATCAACACTTCTGTTGATGCGTAACTAAGCACTGCATAATGAAACAGTTGCTATCACTGGGAGGGAAGCCCACACACCCCAGCGAGTAGGCGGCAGCATCCTTCCTGCTGTCTGTATAGGCAAGTAAGCCCTGCCACACAGGGTGCTCCAGCAGCAGGGACTGAGGGACACACATGGTAACACGTTTACCTGAAAAGTAGGACTTTGATTCACGTCCCTGCCTGAAGTCAGGCCATTACAAGACTTTCACCTCCAGAGGAACAGTCGGTCAGCCATGAAGGAGACCACTCCTCTGGCTGAAACCGCTTTGTTTTCTACCAAGATGATAAGTATCCCATAGAAAGAAGTTGGGCCCAGAGTCTAAAACTTGATTTTATAAATATTAGGTCTGTATTTTTTGATAAACCCTATCACTGTTCAAATAACATTAAAATAATAATCCAAGAACTTCTTGTTCAACAAATTACATCATCGGACAAGTAAGGAAAAACAGCCCCCACTGATGAATGGGAGAAGGTAAATATGCTGCGACTGCCTCCAAATTTTATGGTGTCCCCATAAACATGATACACAACAGTAATAAAATCAGACTAATATGATATGAAAAGGACAGTTACAACAATACAAAGTGGTCAATCATGTACCTGGCCTGACAATTTTATTACTGCAATGGGTCATTATTACAACGGGACGTTTTGGCTCACATAAGATATTTCAAGGGAAAAAGATGACTACAGGACAAGGTACATTACTAACACAATAATTACATCCCACAGTTGTATTTCACCAAAGGAAAAAGACAATAACATGTCATAAGCCAGAGTGACATCTAAACCTTTTTTCTGAATCACAATGAGCCTTTTGACATAATATTACAGGAAGCCTTTGGTTTCTCCTAATTCCCTGTCACAAAATTTGACTCTACTTAATGAAAGTACCTATGCAGAAAATGATACCTTTATTTGCCTAGAATGAAAAGAGTTTTTCTGTGATCCTTTTCTTACAGATAATCGTTTGCATGCTTACATAGCTTAGACAACTCATTGCCCAGTTTTTAAAATGTTTATTATTCTCCCAATCTGTTACGCACTGTTACTTTTCACTACAACACTTTCAAGGTGGAAAAAACCCAGAACTTCAGAACTAGATGAAGAAGAAACCCAGAACCCATATGAAGATCCTCTGTACTAGGTCTCCAAAATCTGGCCATCTCAGAAGAGTCCACTCCTCCTTCCCTCCCTCTCCCATCATGTGATTTCAAGTTTGCTGAAGTTTTCTGTGAGTGAACACACATTATGGCAAAAAAAATACCTTCTGACTTTTCCTATTAATCTAATTCTTTGTGTTTTCCCGATTACTTCAATGATCACTGGACCAAAAAGACAGAAGTCTTTTTCTCCCGATTCCCAAGACATTCTCATGATACAGTTTAATCCTAAACTGTGGATTTAAACCAGGGAACCATATATTTATACATACCTGCACACCACAAAAGGGGAATAAAAAGTTTGCAGCCTCCTGACAAGCATCTCCAAGTCAACAACACCTATTTACCATACAGCCATGCCGAATTAGTACTGTATACTGCTATACACAAGGGAGGAGGCAAGGGGAGAAAGGAGTAAGCAAGGAAGACTGAGATTCATCATAGAATCATTTACTTGAAGTCAACAGAATGATTTCAGAATGAATTTGATCCTCTGTAAGTGCTTATCACTCCTCCAGGCACACAATAACTTTTTTTTCTTGAGAAAAAAGTACAGACACCTGTATTTCAGCGTGACAAACCACAAACACACTAGTAAAGTCTCAAACCCTCTGCAGCCATCTCTGAAGTGGCCCGAGCTTCGTCTCTAGCAACCAAAGGCAGCAAATATTCACTGCGTAGTGCCTTCTAGAGGGATATCATCTCAAGGTACATAAGCATACATCCTCACCCAATATTTCCCATACAAGGTTTCAATTGAATGATATCCAGTTCTGAGAAGTTACTGTTTCACTAAAAAAAATCTGGAAAAAACCCAGATTTTTAGTATTTTTATAGTTTTGTCTTTAATAGAGAAAGATAAAGCGGTGTAAAGATAACAGGCCTGTGAAA
This sequence comes from Anarhynchus alexandrinus, assembly GCA_008711295.1. Lineage (NCBI taxonomy): Eukaryota > Metazoa > Chordata > Aves > Charadriiformes > Charadriidae > Anarhynchus > Anarhynchus alexandrinus. The sequence goes on along the minus strand of VUYV01000076.1, from coordinate 1,272,794 downwards.
AAGTTACACTGGTTGGTTAAAAAGAAAAATATGGCTGTTTATAATGGTATGAACGTAAAAATATATTGAGGCTGTATCAGATGAGGTTTATGATGTATCTCTGAAAATAGTCTTTTTTTTGGCCCTGTTCCTGCAAGCCATTTCGAGTGCACTTAGCTTTCACATGCATAACATAGTTTATCTTATTCCATAAGCACGACAGAGGCCACCCTCCTCCAAAAAAACTCCAAGACACCTATTATGGGCTGCAAAGCCATAGGACAGATGTTCTCCTGGCTGAACTTTTCTTATTGGAGATACCTGCATTGTGAAATCTTTCAGTGCCTTGGAGTCACCTCATTGCACCTTACTATCGCAGCAGGACCAGCTGCAGCTCGGTCATCCTGGTCTCTCTGGGTCCATCAATAACCTCAAGCCAAGCAGAACCGTGAGGGTTGGGGGTAGCTGGCACACACTTCCCACTTTCTAGACACTTTGAGGTCTTTCCACTACACACTGATACCCCATATACTATATGGATGCATGACAGGGACAACCCTAGCTGTCTCTGCCTAGCACTCCTCTTCCCAGGGCAGCATCTCAAGACCACTGAAGCAGAGCTTGAGTGTTCCTCGACACAAAGGCAAGTGGGGTGATTGGCAGAGCCAGAAACGAGTGTGCAGCTGAGAGCGGGCAAACATGACGCACAGGCCCATCTTCCAGGTGCGTGGACATCCCATTCTAGATTGCATGGTTCCAGGTGGGAAGTTATGCGCCTTGAATCCAATGGTCCCTCTGGTATTGAGCCTAACGTAAGCCCACGCAAATGAAAACATAAATGAGTCAAAAGAATGACCAGCTACAAATGAAATGGGTGAAACGCTGTCTTTCAAGTACAGCTCTAGAGATGAATAGATTTAGTGATTTGCTACATTTGTGCCAAGTGTGTTTAATTATGTTCTCCTAGAATGACAACTGCTCAACTCTTTTAGTTCAACAGGAATCAATTACAAAAATCCTGATGATTTCAAGGGCTGAAATTTTCACCATATGAAATGAAACTACCTGGAGTCTGTACTCCAGTACAGACTCTTCCTACAACTCCTCATTGGCTCGCTTAATTGCTTGGATGGGTAAAAAACATCAGATTTTAGTACATTAGCTCTGCCAAGTTCTGCCAAGCGTCTTCTGTCCTGTTACTATACAAAGGACATGAAGGTACTGGCCACTTCCTTGGAGACGTACAGGATTTCATAGCAGGAGAACAGAAAATTAAGCAAAAAGAAAAAATATTGCTGTGCTAAGATACTTCCAGACACGAATGAAAAATTCTGCCTTGAACTAAGCAGACACTGTTTCAATACCCAACCACATCATTATTTACAGCATTAGGAGCTATTATACAATACAGCAATGCTTCTGATTTTTAAAGTCTGTCGAGGATGTTTCTGACTTTACAAACTGTAAAAGGAATACACAAAGATAACAAGAGTGAATAAACAACATTCTGGGAGACTCAATGTCCACAGATTCCTGGTAGTGAGCCCTGTTTCCCCTAAATAAAGTAAACAGCTGGATGCAAACTATAATCATACAGATCTCTATAACAAATATTTCAGAACCAGGCTCCACATCCTACACACAGCTGAAGGCATAGTCTCTAACAAAGTGCCACAACCCTCTAAACTCAGCGATGGCGAGAGGCCTTGAAACAATGTAAAATAAATTATACCTAGAAAATGTTTCATTATGCCATGCCTAGTACCTCTAAGTTTATTCTCCCTCATAGACACAAGAATGTGCAGCAATAAAACTGATTCAAAAATGATAAAGTCTTCTCTTTTCATCCTTTTAAAATATTCAGATAAATTGCAAGCAAATTTACCACCTTCAGCAGTTTTCTATATATTCCCCTTAGTGGAAATCTTCTAATCGCAACATGTAAGTCAACTTACTTTTAAGTTCATTTAAAAAATGGCACAGAGTCTCTATAAAAGCATCAGTCAAAGCGACAACATGCATCTTTTAATTAACTGGTATATCATAAAGCAAAAGGCTGTTATCACTTTGCGAGCATCAAAACATATTCCTGCAGGGCAAAATTCAGCCTCAGAGTATATGAGAGAACTGCCTTCGAATTGTTTTATGTTTCTGAAACAGTTAGATGAGCCTTCAGTTAAAATTCCGTCAGGAAAGACTCCGTGCTATCCCAGAGCATACACTGAAGGATTATTTCATGTCTTCCAGTCTAATGGGCGCAGCGTTGACCTCTCAGTCATGTCTCTATTATGTGCTGGCAGTGAAACATGAAGACATACCATTGTTAATCTTATTTTGTGCCTAAAGACGGCAGATTTTTCTTACCACGAAAACAACCACTTCAGCATTACCCATAATTTTCTAACACTGGGCAGCAAAATATTTGGGTATTTTTCAGTGAACCCTAGGTATATGCTGCTGGAAGAAAGAATTGAGAGTGACTCAGATCTTACTGTAAAGCTGATGGAGGAACTCACATCCATTTGGAGCTGCAGCAATTCATTATAAAAGAATTACACACATTAGTTTCTCCAGGGAGCAGTGTGTATTTGTTAACTAAGAAGCATCTGATATGAAACATCACTGCAAGGAAAAGGGAGACAGACATAGTTGCCGTCATCTTATCTTTTTTCCTACATTAAACAGATTAAATTAGTTATACCTAATTTGCAGCTCTTTATCTTAAGCAATCAACTCCACAAATAGATGAGGTCAGCAGGGCCTTTATTTGGGTATCTTTGTTCCATGCTGGCAAAGCACAACCGTCATAAACCCAGCTTAAGCATCAATGGCTGCTTTATGCTGCCCAACTGATAAAAATCACTTAGAGCTTACCAGTCAATATGCACCTCAATTTATTAGAAGGTAATTTATTCTAGTTGCTGACGTAAGTGACTGGAAATCAAAAATCTTTAGTTGGTTTCCTCCTGCGTATCAGCTTCCCCACTTGAAACTATTTTGCTCGCACGTTGTTGCAAAGTTTATTTCTAATTTTATATTTGTCTGAAAAACTTTCAGAAATCTTTGTGGGGAAACTGCAGTAAACTGGATATATTTGCTCAAGATGGTGAATTATCTTTTTTTGTGCAAAGATTTTTACTCTGTGTTAATTTTGAACATGACCTTTGGTTTATGCTACAGTCACCGCATTGAAATAAGACTGCCAGGTTGTGAACCACCTTGAAAGTTAGCTTAGTGCTGAGTGACGGTTGTGCTGAAGCCACTTGCCAAGGAGCACCGGGGCACATCAGAGTGGGGTAGTTGTGGGTCAGCCAGAAAGGACTGGCAATGCCAAAATAAAGCACCAGTTTTCTTTGCATAAATTGAAAGGCACCTTACCAGAAGGGATCTTACAGCCGCGAGGACTCTTGCTTAGGACAGAGCATGATCTCCAAGGAGATGTAGCTTTAGAGACACACAAACTGAAAAAAATGTGGTATCCCATGTGTGGGATCTTATTTTGGAAGTGTTCAAGAATGTCACTAATGGGGAAAATCAGTTCACCAGTTATTACTCCAAAAGGTCTCAGAAATACACAGGGTTCAAATTTGAATACATTGAAACAAAGAGACAACTTTTCCGGTAAGAAGATGAAGCCATGTTGCAACAGATGGTTATATATTGATGAAAAGTGAAGCACTGCTGTCACCTCTTTTGCTATTTTCCAGAGAAACCATCATGCAAAATTTCTAACTAGAAGCAGTTGAGGAATGAACTCACTTAAATATGTTGGGCCAGAAAGATGTTGAAAAATCTAACACAGATGACTAATGTATAGCATAAAAATGCCTATTTTTCCATTGTTAGTTTATGAATTAACTTCACAATTTCATATAATTTCATATAAATCAGTTTTGTTATGGCATTCTGAATATATGTATAAAAAAACCCCACAAAAGCAGAGGCACATTTCTGCATATAGTCTCTGTCAAAGTCACATTCATTTATGAACTGTTACTCAAAAATTCAGGAACCTTAAAATATTGTCCAAAAAAATATTTGTTTTTCAGTTTGTAATGGAAAGGGGAATCATGGAATTTCATCAGGGTTAATACTTACTCAGGAATATTGCACCGCAATTACTTGTGCAAATTAGAATATTTTTCCTATATTTAAGAGATTTGCCTTGACACAAATTTCATTATAAATATATCAGAATGTGTAAATCCAGTATCCATAAAATATCTGAATATCATTCTAAAAATGAGTTTACATTTGAAAGCTCAGAAAACACCATCTTTTATTTAAATTCTGCAGAAAATCGTAAATTAGAAATTAATCAGGAGCTATAGTCACCAAAAATAGTTGAACGATATGCAAACAGCTATGTTGCTTGCTTCAACGTTGCTGCCATATATTGCTGCACAATTATTAACGTTTAGCCTGTTGCACAGCCACTATAAATAGGGAAAATAAAATATATAGTTTTGAATAACTATGACCTTTCATATCTTTTTCAGATCACAAACATCCAGACATTTTTAAAACCAAAATCAATAAAGCTGGATTCTAGAACACCTTCTCTCTCTCTCATAGCTAAAATTATAAGTCTCAAACACAAAGTGAGCTCAAAATACACTGAGACAAATCAATATGGGTGCCACTAGAGCACAGATAACTTCTCTGAGAGGCAGCACAACTTATACCAGGGAGAGCCCCGATAGAGGAAGGCAGCGGGGCCTGTAGCAAAGGCAGAGCCACCCTGGGAGAAGGCTTTAGCCTCAGCAAGTTGGAAAAGATATGGATTCACCCTCTCCTTTTCACACTTTTTCCCAGCAGAGCTCCTGTGCAAATTAAATCTGTGGTTTGTGCGGCAGTGGGAGAAGATCGAAGTAATTTAGTAGAAGAAATCCCCCAAAACCTCCTTTCAGATATGAATCCCAGACAGATCAATTTCACTTGTTCCTTGCAAGTGCAAAATGCAAACTCCTGTCTAATCGCCGCAAACATTAAAAATGCTGCAAAATCAATTATTTCAGGAAATAACAAGCTTCAAGCCCGAATACATACCCCTTGGATTCAGGAAAACGGCCTGGCCACCTGGAAAAGTGCCAGGCACACCGGCATCAGACAGACACAGCATTACAAAGAGTCCGTTAAAAATCTCTCCTTGCAGCTTCACAGCGTATCAGGTCTCTTTATCAGTGGCTGAACAATAGCTTCTCACGCCTCGGCTTTTATTGTGCTCTTCTCAGACATGCCTTTCTGTTCCACGAGCTTTCAGACAGTTTCTAGGTAGAACAACTGAATGGCTAAATCATAAAAAGGCTCTGAAACAAGGATAACTGCATAAGTTTCTTCTGACTCAGGGTGTCTGACAAGATCTCAGGTATATATGAACACTTTTACCGATATGAGTGATCTGGTGCTGTTCAAACTGCAGGGCTCAGCCCAGAGATGCAGTGCTTCTCCAAGCACGCTTTGGAGGTTCCCTTCTTGGCAGGTCGATAACTTGAGTCACAACCTCTGTTGTGGGGTGACATTATGATTCTCCAAGCAAAGACAGCAAAAGCCTCTGTTAAGTTTCTCGCACATGTCCAATCATACCGTAACAGGAGTTGGACAAGTGGGAGCAGCCAGGTCTTCCTCAATTTTTATGCCACACGTCTCAAATGGTGGCAGAGAGAGATTTGGAATAGCTATTTTCCACCAAAAGTTGCTCAGTCAATGTGGCGAGTCACTCTAATAACATCTCCTCAAAACTGATCTATATCCTACTATGGTCCAAGCTGCACCTCCTGCTTTTATCGATGCCTTTTAGGAGGTTGCCTGGAGGGGTGAGCACCCGAAGGCACTCACTAGTAATCTGCCATCTACCAAACCAGCTCAGAGCATCTCCGTAGCCACGCTAGCACAGTTGCACCTCCACAGCACAGGGAGGTTGGAAGGCAAAACCAGGGCAGGGAGACACTATCAAGCATGTTATTCCCCCTGCAGTGTCATTCTGCTTCCTAGGGGACTGCAAAGAACAATCAGGAGAGCAGAGTTTTTCACTGGTGGCATATAAATAAATAATTTGGCAATGACTGACAAGGCATAACAGGCGTGGGTAAGAAAAAAAACATGTTTTGTGAACAGGAGACTTCAACAGCCAGTTATTATCACCAAGTCGGATGTAAATGGTCTTCCCTGCTTTTTCATGGTCTTTTCATTTCAAGGTAATCCTCTGTTACATGGTCATGTGAGAAGGGGCTGCAATTATGGGGGAAAAAGTAACTTTTGCTTCCCTGTAATGGGGTTCAGGGGAGCCTTAGGACTGCTTAATTTCCATATGCCTCCTGGAACAGCCCATTAACGCATTACCAAGGGGACTGTAGTTGTGTATAACATGCGGTCATCGGAAACCAAATTCATTTCAGTGTGAACTGGACATGGCAACAAGTATTGTTCAGAAAGAATCAAGGAACTGAGGAAAGAAGGATGGATGAATGTTAGTGCTATTCAGGAAAGAGTTTGTGGCCCATCTCCCGGTTCTGGCCAACTTTTTGCCTTCTTTTGTCCCCTCTTCCTTCCCACTTACTGCTTTTGTGAACAGAGAGACATTTTCAGGAGGGATTTGAATGACGCAGGGTGGTTGACCACAAGCTTGCAGAAAGGTGCCCATGTTCAGAAGGTAGTTCCTGGTGAGGCAGGAAAGAGGAATATAGGGAAGAGACTAAAGGAGGAGTGGAGAACACCACCACTGGCACAAGGGATAGGAAATGACATGGGCAAATGGAAAAAGCTGTGATTGAAATAAAAGGCAAGTATGAAAATTTTGATGCCAGTGTTTTGGCTAGAGCATAGCTTAGCTGGGTTAATAATATGGAAAAATAGAGATGGAATAGCTGGGACAGGAAATGTTTGGATCCCAGTTAAGAAATTTGACTGAAGAGAAAGAATGTAAATTCAGAAATTTTATTCAGCATGTTGCAATAATTTGGAGTGCACATCACATCCTGTACTGGTAAATAAAAAAGCCCACTTTTGCCACTTGTCACTGCACAGCTTGTGTCCAGACAGCTGAACTCCTAATATCCCAAACAACACAGACACACCCAGTCTGTCTGCTGGGACCACCCTCTGGGCTATGCTAACTCCAGGGACCAAAACTAAGTGAGGGTCCCCGCTAACATTTGAATAGTACAGAGGATTGTGAAGCCTGGCACTGGTTAATTTCCTGCATGACCTAGATTTGAGAAAAGAAGGAAACGCTGGAGGTGAAGACTATTTGACCATTTGCCTTGATCGCAAAGACAGTGGTGGTAACATAAAACAGCACGGACAAAGATATAATAGAAAGCTTGGGCAGAGAGACCATGAACTCGGATTTGGGAATGGCAAACTTGAAAAAATAGTAAATACATCTGAACGCAAACAGCCCAGAGTAAAGCCTTGCCTAATCGTCCTTCAGCCTCCTCCCTTCACAAAATTTTGAACATCAGGGGCTAAGACTTAGCTGAGGTCATCTAGTCTGGTATCATCAAAAACAGTCGATGTCTTGAAAACTCATCTGTTAGAAATCTGTTTTCTTCAAAGCAAGAAAACACTTCACAGTGTTTTATGAACAACAGACTAGTGATCTTGCTGGTCTATTGTTCAAGTACTTTTCTTCTTTCACTGTTTCAATGACATCAGAATGTAATAGACACAAAACCATGCATATTCTGCAAATTTTGCATCTTTCTGCACTTTTTTCTGCTCCCCTCAGATCCAGGCTTTGATATGAAAAAATAAAATACAATCCTTGTGTTTTTATGTATGTACATTACAAAGAACCTTCACAGTAAAAAGCATTGCCCTTTTTTAAACTTAGTCATAGATACCTTCCTGGAGGGAAAAAAGGGGGGTTGTATTCCTCCTCTCTACTCATATCAACGATGTTTTAATTTCAAAGATTAGTAGAGACTTTGTAAAGGATATCATGCTAAAACTTAGATTAATCTGTCTTAACCTTCATTATAGAAAAAAGATTTATTTTTTACCAGGGAAGAGAAAAATAAAGACTAATCAATATAGTTGCATCTGAAAAAGTCTAGTCAAACTACTTAATTTGCAATTCAGGCATATGTACACATTAACAAGATTAATTAATAATACATTCCTGCATCTAGCATAAAATACCTTCAGTTCCTTGTTTCCTAGGGACCGACTGGGAAAAAAACACCAAAAAAACCCAAACAAATTGGGCTTAAGAAAAGCCTGTACAAACACTACATACAAGTTATAAACTTAATTGTGCACAGATGGATTCATTTGGTCTCTCCATCATTTTGGACAGTATTAACCACTGCTGATCATGTATTAAAAAGAAAGAGCTGATTATTATGATAAAAATCAAAGGGGGAAAGGATGTATTTTTCCCTTAAAAAGCTTGGTTGTAAATAAGTGATTTTAAAAAACAACAAGCAGGAATGTGCAGTTTGCTGACTATCCCTGTGCATGGGTTAAACCTCTGCCATGTTTTCAGCCTGCACTATAAGAAGCATCCCTAATTGATGGAATTAAGAGGTTTGTCTCCATTTATCCTCCAAAATGTCTTCGACTTTGCCCACACAAAGCAAAAGACACATTTGGAAAAGAACAGTCAGGTTTTGAAAGAGAATACAAGTGAAACTGCAGCAAAAAAAAGGTGGTCTTCACTCAGAGGTGGGTTAAGCCTGGTCCCTAATGGCAATCCAAGATCCTGTAACGCTAACAGCTCAGGAAGAGCTCTGACTAGCTATTTTCTATCTTTGAATTAAAAGGCAGATTTGCAAGATTCAGGCAAGTAGCAGGCAACTCTGAAGTCCCATGGTCAATAGCTCAATTGAATAAAAGACTACCAGGCAATATGTATTGTTTCTGCCAAGAAATGGGTTTTTAAGAGCTGTTTGTACCAAATGCCCCTGAAGCTCACCCAGTGTGCCGTTTCAATCAACTTAGGAAACTGTTATTGTAAGAAGCACATCTATGCAATATGATTTTGCTCAGCTTGTGCTTCCACAAAGCAATGGGTTCTACTTCTGAATATAGTTTGGACACATCTTATGCTTCTTACGCATTATTATAAAAGCATGAATTCCACCCTTTTCAAGTGATGATACAGACAGATTCCTCACCATGGGTTACCTACATGAACACATCCTTGACAACAAAAACATTCTCACCAAAACCAAATGTAAAAAAACTACCAAAATCAATTGCACATGAAACTATGTTGTTTTTTTCAGAGTATGTTGCAAAGACAACAGTTTTTATGAAGCTCCAATGGCTGATGACTCACCTGTAGTCTCTTTCCTCACTGCAGAAGTGAGGGTCTGTGACACCTCTGTGTGCCCCAGATGAATTTTCAAGCCCCCCTCACCCCCGACCCACCACACTTTGAAACGTCATATCCAAGAGCTATTTAAGGTATTGTCAGATATTTGACTCTGAGATATCCGCAAACAAATAGGAAAAAGGATGGTATAAAGTCACTTTGCTCTATAACCACATGTAACACAGAGTCTCACCATTTTAATACTTTTTGTTACAGAAGCAACTTCAATAATAGGAAAAGCAGTACGAAAAGGGGAGAGCAGGAGTGAATCCTTCCCGCTTTCAGCACTTAGAAATCCAGGAAAAGGGAGAAGGGAAGGAGATACAAACAGTGGACATCCACACTGCCCAAGCACAAGATGCTGGCAGCAAGCCAGCACAATTTTTTAAAGCTTCACTCAGTTTATGTTTGTCCCTTTTCAGGAAACAGTTTGCAGCTCTCTTCCACCTGACTTTCTCCCTGGAGACTTTACCCCAACACCTCTTATCCCAGAAATGGTCACGGACGCAATGCTGTTGAGCACTTGAAAGGTGAAAAGTAGTACAGAAACAATGCTCCAACAAAACGTACCTATTTCCTTAGTACCTGCATTCTCTATTGACAATAATAAGGATATAAAATTTTCAGTGCATAGGTAACCTTTGTCTTTTTCCGATTTCTCTGCAAAATACACACCTCCTGATAAAAACAAAACAGCTGCTAGGCAGCACCTCGCTCCACACGCGCTGGCCACAGATAGCTTTAAATAACTCATGATTGATTACTGCATTGAATAACCAAAAAAAGCTAAGGCTGTGAGCACAGCCCTTAGTAACACTCAAGGCTGAGCGTTACAGCTTACCTCTGCTTAGAAGGAAAGACAGATGAAGATTAACGAAGGATTCAGATAACAGCACAAACAGTTCTGTAGGAAGTTCTGTAACATGAGCCTGTTATTTTCAGGATTGTAAGAGCATCTTCTGGAGGACATCTGATTGCTATCCAAAGTCCTGTACTTTATTTTTTACAAAATGGTTGCTGTCCAAAGCCGTGTACTTTTTATTTTTACCAAATGATGTAATTGGAATCATATACTTGTAGCACAGACACCATTTCACTTTTACAATACAACAAAGCAAAACTGATGTGTATTGATTTGTCCATACAACTCTAATAAAGCGGAACTCCTTATACAGTGTGATTTCTCTTCTGATTGTGTTACTCTACCTTATTACTTGTATGCCACATATATAGTATTTTACTCATTCAGTGACATTAACAGCAACTGTACTGATATGGAGCTCTGTGCTTATGCTGTTAATATGGGCCTGAGATCCAGCAGTTTTATATTGAAGACATTTTCAATTGTTTCACTGAAACTGCTGAATGCCAGCCGAATCATATGTCTCTTATCTAAATAGACTTCAGATTATCGGCTCAAGAAACAGATTTTTCCAAGAACTTGAATTCATTTACCCATTAAAATACTTTTTTATTCTTTTGAAAACTAAAAAAACAGTCCCCAAACGTATGTGTCCAACCACCTTCTCAGTGATACATTAAACAGCTCATGCGAGCACTAGCTGTAATGCAGATGCAAAACACCAGGAGCCAAAATGATACAAAACGGCCTATGTCAGTACTATACCTAAAGCCAAAAGTACTGCTCAGTGCACAATGTAAAGAGCAGCAAAGAAACATGTAGCGGGATAGAAAAACTTTCCAGACAGAGATGATGGGAATGGCAGTGTGTCCTCAGCTTTCAGCAAGCTTTTTGCAGGGACATCCTATGGAAACTGGTTTGGGGAGGGCCAGGTACAGGGATGGGCAGAGAGTGGGAAGGGTTCAAGGGCTCCAGGATGAGACACAGCACCTCTGACAGTGTCAAGGGGTGAGCTGCCGGCCCTGCCAGGTGGCCTGGGGTGGCAGAGAAGAGAGAGGACAGAAGAGAGTGCCCATCTGCAGACTCTGCAGATGAGAGCAGGGTACAGCTCTCATCTTTCCAGAAGATGCTCCCATGCTGGCACAAGGAAGACCAGGAGCTGTGAGGCGATGGCTCACACAAGGAAAAGTAATCATTAGCAGCAGCACAAGTTGGAACATACCTGTGGTCATTCCATATTTCATCAGTCAGGATTTATTTTTTCCTGTAGATGCAGTCCTCAAGCTCCAAAGCCTTTGAAGACACTTCTCCTTTCAAAGAGTCACAAACTTCCTCCTGTCGAAAAAGAAACAACCTGGATGACCCACATGCAGAGTGTTTCCTCTTCTTCTAAGCTTGCCTATGTAGTGGATTGACCATGGCCGGCTGCCAGACACCCACCCAGCCGCTCTCTCACACACCCCCCCCTTCAGCAAGACAGAAAATAACAACGAAAAGCTTGTAGGTGGAGATAAAGACAGGGAGATCACTTACCAATCACTGTCATGGGCAAAACTGACTCAACTTGGTGAAACTTAATTCAACTTAGTGCCAATTAAAATAGATTTAGATGGTGAGACACACAGACAAATATTAACACCCACCCACCCCTTCTTCCCAGGCTGAACTCCTCCATTTCTGACTCCTCTCCTCACCAAGCGGCACACGGAACGGGGGTGATGGTCAGTCCATAATAGCCCATCTCTGCTGTTCCTTCCTCCCCACACCTTCCCCTGCCCCACTGCAGTCTACCCGCAGGCCGTAGGGAAGTCTCTTCTCCAGTACCTGGAGTGCCTCCTCCTTCTCTCCCCCACCTCAGTGCTGACAGGGCCGTTCCTCACACTTTTTTTGCCTCACTCCTCACATTTCCATCATTTTTTCCCTTTCTTACATCTGCTTCCTCAAGGTGCTACTATCGAGGCTGGGCTGTGCTCGGCTGCGGGGCTGTTGGAACCTTCTCAGAACCGGCCATGCTCGCCCTGGGGCAGCCCCAGCCTCTCCTCACAGAGACCCCTCAGCCCCGCTGCCACGTTCAGTCCAAAGTTTCACTGTACGAGCACACCCCACGCAGGGCAAAAACACCCCCAGACCCCACATAGGTTTCCTCCGCTGCTGTGCAGCCCTGAACTGCACACACCTCGCTGCCCCCAGGATGGCAGGGAGCCAGCGAGGGCCTGACAAACTTTCCACAACAGAAGCTGTTTGGCATCGATAACTCTGCCCGTAATGTCCCCACTTATCCCCTCGAGTCACCAAATATTAGCAAAAGCCGTACAACTGCTGGAAATAAGGCAGAGCGAGATAACAAATTATACATGCAGCTGTTCGTTGACTCATTAAAAGCTACACCTACAGCTAGACAAGGAAGACATTGCTTTAGTTAATAAAAGCAAAAGATGAGGACGTATTCCAAACTTTGACAGGGGCTGATAGTCGCCAAGCGTATCTTGGCTCCATCGCAACGAGTAGGTTGAGGGAAGGCACCAATCTAATCTGTTTTCTGCCTCCATTCTTCTGTCAGGTATTTCACCAGATGATACAATGAATCACCTTTAAATTCAAGATTTCCCTTTTTAATTGAACTCTAAAATTGCATTAGTCTGCATTTATGCTATCATTAACAATAAATCTGTGGGGGTTTTCTTCCCCGTTAAAAGCCGAAGCTGCTCATCCAAAAATAGCTACTACCCTTTAGCCCAATAGGTTTTATGGGTATATTTTTCATATTATCATCTCATGCTTTTAGCCTCAGTAATTAGATACAAACTGGCATGTAAATTGCTAGTAGCAGGTTCCCCTCAGTTATCTCATTTACAGCATGATAAAATTTTTACTTCCAGGAAAGTCAAAGCCAATGATGGATAAACAGCTCGCAATGCACCAAGCGATGGCTGACAACAGTGCGATGGTCCAGCTGTGCGGTCCAAGATCAGCCCTGTAAAATCAGGCTGTTCCATGCCCAGATGTCCATCAGCGTTGTCAAAACTCATCCTGGGGGTTGCTTGTTCTGACAAAACTCTTTCTGGTGGGTGCCTCTGCCCCGTGCCTACCCTGCATCCCCTCTCTGAAGCACCGATGCAAAGACAAAACCTCTTTCTCACTTTACTGATGTGGGTTTTTTTCTGGTTAATGAACCCTAATGTCTCTATAATCCTGCACCACAGCAAGGTTTCGTATCTGCTGAGCTCTGCCCTACAACCACATTGCAGCTTCCTCCTCACCTAAGCTCAGGTTTCAGATATTCAGTGCCCTGAACTGCGTGTGCAGGGTTGCCACGGGAGTTAAGAAAAGAAGAAAGAGTGTTTCATCACCCAAAGCACGAGCTTTTACAACTCGATTAATTCTGAGCTGCATGACATACTATGCAATCACCACGGAAAAACCGCAATTGTCTGTGTTAGATCACTGAACCAAAAAAAACATTCTTAGTGATGACAGACATCCAAATTTTATTCTATTCTTTCTGTTTGATGCTGCTAAATATACATTTTAAATAACGATGGCCCTTTCGGTTGTCCAGAAGGCAACAATATTTTCCAAGCTGCTGAAAATTGGGCCACGGTTCATTCCTGGGTCAATGTCCATTGCTAATAGGAATAATTTTATACCAGCACATCTTTGATTTTAGCCAGAATGAAAGCTCCACATAGACACGGCTCAAGGCAGTTTTTCTACTGTGTATCTGTCCTCACTTGGAAATAGGGTGTTATCTCCAGGAAGCTGGGCTGGCAGAGAATTACCTGTCCTTTCTTCTGAGTGTTGACAAGATGTATGTAAGCGGGAATAAGAAATTCAGGAGATGTGAGCGTTAATCACCCAAAAGGCCTATCAAAGTTTCAGCACACAAGATGACATTGTGCTTCCCCGAATTTCGTTTTCTTATCATTAAAGGACTGGTTTTCCTTTCAGGTCACATTTACAACTGGTTTGTGTAGCTGCTGTAGCAATTACCACAAATGACAGCCCGGCCCCAGGAAAAGGGCAGAGACACTGCAGAATTAAGCAAAAGGAGCCTTAGAGAAAATACGGACTGGGGCAATGATTTCCCAGTGACTTCTGCAAAGACAGCTCTCTACTTGTACGTGTACCTATTTCTCTTCCTCTCATGCAAACACACACACTACATGCCACTCGTGAGGTTTTATTCGTTAATTTTCCTAAAGTCCTTTGAGATCCTGATGTTTGATCAGCACAGTTTCAATTGTTGATTTTGAGCTATGAAATTCTTGGAAATAAAAACGTCTACCAGCACACAGTAAGAAAATGAAGTATTGCCGCTCCGAATGAAAGAGCGGTGTGACTAATGACAGTGTCAGGAATCTGATGCTCTCTGAAACCAGTGCTGTATATTAAAACAGCCCTTCTGTACTGATAACGTTCAGAAAGGACTATAATAGCATCCTTTCAACTAGAGCTTTCCATCTCTCCAGATATTTCATTGCACTCCTAACTTCAATATCACCTTCCTTTTAACAGCAAGGCTTTGCATTATAATATCCCCTGTGCTTTGGCGAAGCCTAAAACCACCAGTGCAGCTGGTAGCAGAGACAAAGTTTAAGAGTCACCAGAAATTTCTTCAGGGAACTCTGAAGTATATATATACTTCTGATATGGAAATTTCTTTTGGTCTGAAAACTATTACACCAATTGCCAGCAGAGGGGACTTTCTTTGCCCTTGTCAAATTAAAAGTGTAAATAACAGCAGATAGCTGAGAGGAGGTGGGGTGGTTTTTGGTTTAGGGTTGGGTTTTTTTGTGTGGTTTTTGTTTTGTTTTGAATTCAAAGTGTATTTGAGCTCATCAACTTCACGAGTTTTCACAGGCTGATTAAAATGGGCCCAACTCTAACACACGTGTCAGGTAGGTGGCATTTTTTTCTAGGAAGAAAAAAAGAACAACAGAGCAAAGTGCTGACATGTACTAGATATATTTGAAATAACTTGTGACTGCATATCAGTGGCTTAGAGCACATGAGGATTCTCAAAGAAACTAGGAAACTGCTCTGCCCAGCCAAGGCAGCAAGAGGCAACACGCTGGTAGCAAGTGTAGTCCTGATAGTCTATACCAGCCCGAACCACTGCTCTGATGCTGCTTTACATATACTTAACCAACTCCTTATAGACTTGTCTCATGCTTTCTCCTATCAGTTACCGTGTTACATGCATTCCATATCATATTATCTTGCTTTCAGGATTAGCTACTTTATCTATAGACTAAGCGCTTGCAAAAGTACCGGCCAGACTAGCACTACCACCACGGTTCATGCTCTTTATCATTAAATAGGCTTTATGTTATGTCCGTCTCCCTCCATCCTGCACAGACTGTCATCAGCCCTCAGACAAATTATGGCCCCTCTGCTCCTCCCTCTGGCAACTTGCTCAAATGCCCCATTGCCTCAGCTGCATGCTAACAATGATCGACTGCCATGTTTTTCAGGCCTCTATCGGCATTACTACAGAAGGCATCCCTGCAACTGCCAAAGAGAATATTAATGAGCACTTTTCCATACAACACAACCAAATTTCAGAACCAGGATTTCCCACAGGAGACTGAGTAGCCTCAGAAGTATAGACAAGAAGTTGATTCCCATTTGGCTCCTGTGCAAAGGGCTTTTTTACCTTCCACCCAGTTTAGCAGAAGTACCTCTATTTTTTTATCTTCCCCCACTGCAGCACTTTGCAGTGATTTGAATTTCTATCTGCATGAAGCAATGGAGCAGACACCTATCAGAGGAGGCCGAGCGATTCAGCCAGGGCAGCCATTCGATGGATGCTGTGCCGAAACAGATCAAGTTGCAATTACCATCTAGAACCTGGCAGCCCCAAACTGTGCCAGGCTCTGTTACAGATCAGTTTGATACTGGGAATGGTGGCCTTGGAGCTGTTTTAATTAAATTAGCGATAATCAATAGGAAAAGTGGCCCAACACTTAGCAACCTTGGCAAACATCACCTCCTTGCCACAAAAAACAGAAATGCATATGTACCCAGGCTGAGGAATGGTAAACGCTGGTCAGCAGAAACAATTTAAACAAGGATTGAAGGTAAAATAACACATCAAGAAATTCAGTGTCACAGTTTCCATAGCTGGAAGAAATGCCGCCTGTAGGACTCATCATTCACAGTAGGTGGCATATTGCCTGGCATTCAAGGGCTAAACATGAACCCAATAGATGTTGTTGGGCTTCACCTGGGATGAGAGTAGTCCCACCCCTGTACAGAGAAGCAGCATCTTTAGGGCTCCCATCTGGCACCTGCACCCATGGCTGATTTAAACAACTGCTCCGTGATCCCCATGGGGTCCCAGCACCGCATCACCACCAGCCTACTGCCCAAATGCATCTTTTTCCCCCTGTTAAATCATCTTCTTCAAAATACTCATGACTTATCAGTGAAAATCCCACGTGCTATCCCTATGAGCCAGCAGCCCACCACACTGGCCAGTTTGTTGTATTGCACAGCTGGATCAACCTGCACAAACAAGCTGCACAAGCAGCCTGAAATCTGCCCTTCGGGCACATCAAAGGCAAGTGGGAAATAAGTTGATAGACCTGAGAGATAGACAGAGAATTGCAGGGAGGGCAGCAGAAAGCGACCAGGGCTTAAACCACATACCAAATCTCTGCTGCTTCCCTCTTCTTGTATACAAAATCCTTCCTTATTCATGCAGCTGAGCAAACTTTGGTGGACTTGCCACCTCTCCCAGACAGAGTGTCCAGAATGGACTTAAAATAAAGGAGAGCCATTGACATATAGGTTTCTTCATAATGGGCTCCACCGAAGGCACTTTGTTATTTTTTTTGTTACACAAGTCAGCCACTCAGCACATGCTCAGCAACCTCGCTTCTAAAGAGTCAGCATGCTTCTATGTTGAAGTAAAACCACAACTGTGAGCAAAGAAGCCACAGTTCTGCAAAAGTCAAGTTTTACCATGCGCTAATTGCATTCACAGAGATCAATAAGCTCCAAGCAGCAGCTCTCCCTGGCTGCCACGAGAGGTGACAAGCAGCACAGATCTGGAGCTATGCCAGGAGGGTGCCTCCCTACCACAGGAGCAATTAATACAGGCGTAGGAGGGCTAAGAGCAGTGGGACAGGGGGGGTTTATCTCCCACACAAGCAGCTCAGAGTTCACTGATCGATCCTATCAGGAAAACCAAACTAGCCTCTCACCTGGGAAACACTGGGCACCTTCAATTCCCAGGGCAACCAGCGGGATCACCTCCTCAAGGTCTGCAAAAGCAAAGCAAGGCTGAGCCCTTGCTGCTGCAAACATGCTGTTTGGGAACTTCCCTCACACACACCCCCCGAAACCTCTTTTCTCCCAATTCTTTCTGGTTTTTGCTAGCTTGCATACAGCATGGGCTGATGTTTGCCTTCAAGACACAAATGTCCTGCGGTTAGCTCCCAGCATCACATCTTCATTAGTAGCAAGAGGGGAAACAGCTCCAGCAGAGGGAATGTCTGTCATCATGAAAGAAAACACTCTCATTAAAAAAATAAAATAAATCTATTTTCCCCAACTTTTTCTGGTGCTTTATACCCTTTCGACTGTGCTGGTGAGCCTGAATATTTCCAACAACCAAGCAATTTGAGTAAGTGTAACAAACTCAACAATAACTTGGTAGTAAATACGAGTAATTCTGTTTCAAAGGGCCAGCCCAAATTTCAGCAGGTTCAGTACAGGATCCATNTATCTTTTGTATATTTGATTGACTCTTTTAGCTTCTCTCAGCTACCTTTACTATGTCTTTTGCGATGTCCATCTCAAGAATGAGGGGATAGGGTTTAATATAATCTGATACAGCAGAAAGAGCCAAAACCAGCCAAAGGACAAATCCACATATTAAAATTTCCTCCCTTCCATTCGCTGTCACACCTTCACCACCCAACTATAATAAAATAACACTAGATACTAACAATTTTGACAGTGTTAGGCTTCAGCCAGCATTTAACCTGAGAGTCCTCTATTAATGCGAATGGAAATAAGTAAGGTTTTGTCACATCCTGATCCACGTTACAGCAGAAATAATCAGCCGTTGCCACAGAAGCTATTGAAAAAGACTCAAATGAACAGAAATTGGTAAGATAAAAAAGCCACTATATAAATCATATTCTTCTTATTAATGTTATGCATTTTTATTTTCCCGGAATCAAAACAGCGTACTTTGCATGTATTCAGAAATCACAGTCCTATTCTGAAATGTTTAATTTACATGCAAATTAGATTCAGGGACCTACTAGTTGCAGATACTCTGTTTCAGTCATAAACTGGCCTTAAGCCTAAGTAAAAGGATAATATTATGGCAACAAGATTACTACTGGTCCCATAAAAGTTTAGCTTTGAAAAGCCATACAGATTTGATTCAGTGAACAGGAATCGTAACACAGAAGAAAAAAGAAACATTCTAACAATGAAAAATCTGGATCACCAGAACAGCAAATGTGAAATTGCTTAATTTTAGAATAAACGTAATAAAACAAATATTTTTGGAATTGCACTGCTTTCTAACGTGCAAATCGTCTCTCTGACAGGGCCTGTATATCACCTTTATTCTTCCAGAGAAAATGGTGACGGTTTACGCTATTTGATCCTCAATCTCTTATTTTAGCCCAATGTATTTCAATGGTGTACTACTTAAAATGGTTTCATAGGGGTGACAGATATGGAAGTAGTAGTTTAGCAACAGAATGCGTTATCCAAAGCCTGATGAAGTGAAAGGAAGAATTCCATAATGCATTTCACCACAACAGCTCCGTCTGGTACAAAATTACTTGAATGCAAGTTTCGCCCAACCACTGGACTATTCAGGATCTGCACCTTGTGAGAGCAGTGATGTAGAATTTAGCCTTGACCATCACTGTAACAAATAAAAATGTTATTTGATGGAAAATTGCATGTCCTGAAACCAAACCAAAATAGAAATATGCTTTTTCTAATGCTTCATATTAGGTTAGACAAGTAGGAGATATGGAAAAAAAAAAAAAGGAAAAAAATATTTTCTCTTTGCCTGCCTCTGGCTCAAGAGGTCTAAATGGAACAGCACTAAAGATATCTTAAATGCAGTATATTAAAAAGGTGTATGTTTTCACATTTGAGTCCTTTCCATGGAAACGGAGGGTATCAGGCATCTTGCAAAACTAAGCCTTTTCATCTGTGAAAGACTAAAATCTTGTGACTAGCCCCTATTTCACAGAGAAGAAAATCACTTCATATAACTCCCTTCTTGCAATTTTACTATATGTAAAAATAAAAAATTACAGCATCATGATGTCGTCCATGGGTGTGAGTACAACAGCAAGATTAGCTCAATGCAAACCTGTGGAGAGCCCATAATGGTTTCACAGTAATGCAAGAATATAAGAAGAAATTGTTTGGGAAATGCATGAAAATGACATGACAATGTCATTAGAAGCCTTTTGCGCTGTGATGGGAAAACAATTTGAATGCTACTTGCATAGATGTTCTTATTACAAGGTTTTGACGTTGGAAAATTAGTTTAGCAAAATGATTTCCATGTGTGGCTGCAGAATTTTCACACCCATGCAGTTACTAAGCACGGGCCTAATTTCTACCCTCCTGTGCGGTGTACAGCTTTCACTGAAGTGTGAGATGCTGCAAAGGTGATCTCAATCAAGTGTGTGCAATTAGACCCGTGTTTCAGTGTCAACCTGAAACCAAATTGGCAACGGTCATTTTATCACACAGCTGGAGGAGGAGGAAATCTTGCCCTTGTGGTGATGGATAAAGATACTATAAATTAAACTGGCAGCCCAAGCGAGTTACATCTCCAGAGACAGGCCTGTCCCACTCCTCATTTAAGTAGGGCTCTGCAACAGGAAATTAAAAAAGGTCGGTAAAACTCATCTGTTTGGGCTTCAGGCTGGGCAGTGACAAGTTAAACGCTCCACTACCAAACTAAAAATAGGTTAACGTGCTTTGCTCTCAAAGACACTGCTTCTCTGGGAGACAAGGCTCCTAAACACAGCCAGGTCTCGGCTCCCGCCAACCAGCTAACATATTTTGCCGGTGCCACGCACAGTGGTTAGATGGGCAGCAGCTAAAAACCCTGTTTTCAGGGAACGGTGTGGAAACATGCCTGGTCTCCATCTGCAGGCACCACCCTCCAATGCCCGTGGTTGCTGCTATGCTGTAGCCTTCTCATGTCTTTGTCCTTCCTTTGGTCTTAAAATATTCACGTGCAGCGAAAGATAAATTCACCTGCATAGAAAAGTCCTCATATATAGGAGAGGAAAAAAAAAAAGAGGAGGAAGGAATCTGACCAGTTAAACACGGACAAGTCACTGTCCCAAAATGTCTGAGACAGAAATAAAGGGCGCTTAGTGCCTGCGAGACAGATGGTACCTGTCTTCTCCTGTCCTGTGCCATCTAACTCATTTTCTCCTAACATCCTCAAGTATACCATAAGATTTAATATTATAAATGTCCTTAGCTAGTTTAAGCACTTCAACAATTTCGCTTCCTAATTACACTCCAGGCAAAAAAATCCATTTTTCAGTCTTTCCCTGGACAGAAATTCCATCTGTTATCTTGGCTATTCTACTCCATAATTTATTTTTTTTTACCAGCTTACCTTTTGTTTGTTTGTTTTGACATTGGATGACCAAAACTTGAGCCTACACTCCAAACACAATCTACAAAGTACTTCATATAGTGTTAACACAATACCTTGGAGGTGGCAGCTTTCCCCGATTGACCCAAACCAATATCTTATTAAACAACCTCTGCTGCTGCTGCTTATGCAGTAGACTGGGGATTTAAATGTGACATACCTAGTTTGATTTCCTTGACAAAGACAGAATTTGACTCTTAAGCTTTCTAGGTATCCCCATGCCTGCAAATATTACATACGCTAATTTAGAACATTAACTTAAAAAGCAGGGGATTTATGGGAATGCCTGTGAATATTTTATGTTAGTGTTAGAGAAACATTTGCAGAATGCAGGCTTCCATGTAAAAAGCTAATTATGTTAATTTATTTATGTCAGGAACAGCAATGCCAGGGTTGAACTTTCATTCTGTTCCTTTCCATATACAGAGTAAGTTATGATCATGCCATTTTTTCCCCTTCTCTCAAATAATACACTGTAATGGAATAACAAGCTTTCCCTTTCTAACCATGCTGACCCAGGTGGCATCTGGCAGTGTTATTAATTTGCACACACCAGGCAGAGTCCAGAGAGACCGTGGACATAAAGAACCCCAACACAGAGTGCAATTGCACACTGTAGATCAAACAGACTACATCAAAACTGTACCATGCGCCATCTCCAATTCCCTTGCACACACTTTGTGGTAAGAGCCTATACGCAGGCACAGCCCACAAAGCCACTGGGCTGCAGGAACTGATCCAGCACGAGCTGGTGACAGCTGCTCTGGTGCTTGTGTTGCTGCTTTCCCAGCTCAGGACCAGAGCAGAGGAGCCTGGAAGAGCAAGAAGGTAGAAGTGCTTGAGACAGCTCAGGTAGGATGCTCTGGAAGGGCTGTCCCTCTGCATAGGACAGAAAGTGAACTTCTAAAATAATTCAAAGTTCTCTTTAATATCTGTCTTGGGGCCAGCATGATCACAGCATTTCATATTATCTGAAAGATGAAGTTTTCTGATTGAAATTAACTATTTCTATTAAAAATGTTCATAATGCAGAAAGGAGAAATTATAGCACACATTTCGGCTGCCTCAAACTGTGGTAACACACAGCCTCAGTTATGAAAGGAGGCTGGTGCTTCCTGGGAATATATAATCATTTCTTCTCTCAATTTCTCTTTATCCCTCAAGGAAATGGGGATTTTCTTCACTAAAATGTTCCCATACAGGTATCTTTGTATCACTATCAGTTCTTCTTGTCATCATTTAATTTCCTGAATAATTTCATAGCTCACTGCTCTGACCCTCTCCTAGTCTTTCCATTTTTTTCAATTTGAAGAGAACTACTCCATTATCAGTGATTTATTAGGATTTTATCTATGGCTAATTATGACTGATTTCAATAACCTGTTTTTCAAGCTCTCACAAACTATTGATTAGCACATACATTCTTTAAAACCCTTGCCTCAGATTCACACACTACATTAACTCATTAATGATTCCTACAAAAGACAGATAATAATATGATAAATCATTCCAACTTCTGCAAAATTTGCACGTGCAGCTCTTCACCTTGTTCTGCCTGATACCATACAGGGGATCACATAAATACAGTTCACTGTGTTAATTGGTCTATTATGTTGTCTACAGAACAGGGTAATAAACACCCTAATCAGGCAAAAAGGTCTTGAAAGGCTCACGTGCCCACTTTGATATGGTGAACATTTCATAACGTTGTCATTTACACCGCCTATGCCTGCAAAGCAGGAAAGGAAAAGGAATTATATCATCTAAGCGTGTGTTCTACATATATGCAGAGCATCTGCATGTCTTAAGCACTCAAAGAAGACAATTCTTCCTACCTGTTGCATTTTCTTGAATGGGATGTGATGACGGGAGAGACCGGACAGCTGGATTAAACCAGCTTCCTAACCTTTAGAGGATTGAATTTGGTTGAAACGAACCTCATCCCCCATGTATAACTTTGACTGCATGTGCTAGGCCTGTTGCTACATTACCAATGTTATTGCAAAGTGAATCTGACAGTAATAAACACTTGTTAAAAAAAAACAGCTCCTAGTATAAAAAAGATTGGTTATTAAAATAAGGGTATTTCTGCTATTAAAAAAAAAATGAATGGAAAACTTCTATACTCCTTTTCTAGATTTAATGAGAATACCCCTGGATCTTGCAAATGCTTCAGCATCTTCATAAGCTCTAAGCCAGCCTGAAGTTACAAATACGTTTTTGACATAGGGATGAATCTGGGCCCACACATTTTACTCAGCTGGCTTTTTGCATTAGGTCCTGTTTCACAGTTAGCGAAGCAAAGCAACATGGTCACCAGAAAAATAGCTTTTGGTCTAACATGAAAGGAAATAGCTTTTTGCAGCGTATTATTGAGTACTCCTACTGAACTACAGGCAGGGGGAGTGAAGCACAGAACCACAGCCTTCTTAACGAGTTTTACTCCATGCAACCTAAAATTGCTTTTCCTGCAAGAATCCCTGAGCATACTGGACAATTACAAACAAATTTGAGATGACACAGAGGTTTCAGAAGTTTTTAAGTTCCTACAGGTTTTTGAACTCTGCTAGCAGGATAAAAGCAGGCCCCTCACTCTGCAGCCTTTCGGTAAGTGCAAAAGTAAGTCTCCATTTACACAAAAGCTGCAGACTAAGTTCAGTAAGTACACGCCGCTGCTGAGTGGTACACACGTGCTGCCAGGCATTCAGCACACCCCTCCAACCAACCACAACACATCCCTCCTCTTCTGCAGAAGTCAACTAGAGACATGGGAGGGAACTCAGGATACAATGGGGACACTGGAGATACTCAAGTGAGAGAATTATAGTAGTAGGCAAGAGCTGCAAACCTTTATGAATTTAGGTCTCATTCCTTCTGCTGTAAACACAAGGACTTGCTTATCTCTTTTAACTGCAAAAATGCTAATAGAAAGTTAGGACTCCTAAGAAGATAAACATCTTTTCATTTTTATATTGCTCTAAATAAATGTCAATAGTAACATTCACACGGTAAACATAATTACTAAGACTGGATCCTATTAAAGAAAAAAAAATCACCAAAGTTTGAACCTGGAAAACCACTTGCTTGTGGTTAACAGAGCTACAGCTCTACCTCTAAAGAGCTCTGACCACCTCCAAGTGAGCTTTCTCTGCCTCAGGCTCTCTTTCAGGAATTACATTTCAGGTACAGAGCTGTTACCTACCTTATACAGATACGAGGCAGATAAAACATTATACAATGGCAGAAACCACTTTGGCTTAAGCCGGCAATGAAAGTTATTATCACCTAAGAGCTGTTTAGTAGCCCACATTAAATTAACTTGTAGCTCCAGCTCCAGGGGGACTGGAGGAAAAGCTCCTGTGAGAAACGCTCGCTCATGGATAAAAATGTAGAGAGGACAAAGTCTTCGAAGCAAAGGTAAAGTTTATTCAGGATTAAAATAAACGAGTCAGCTGAGTCAGGTGCCTCTCAAAAAGAGCACACTTAGTCACAAACTCCAGGTATTTATGCCCTGTCCCCTTTTCCCATTGGTTAGGTACTTTAGGGCGCGCATTCTTTCACGACCAGTTAGCCTATCACAAACTCAATTCACATTTTTCTCCCTTTAAGGAGTTGTTTTTCACAGCTCTGCTTGTGCCGTCGCCACACAAAATGGCTGTTCATAGCCCTGCTTGTGTCGTCGACATACAAAGTGGCTGAAGCAAAACAATCCCTGAGTTTCATCTCTCACACTCCCAAAAGCTTCAGAACACCAAACCACAGCTGCAGCTCTGCCAATGCAGTTTTTTTGTGTGGCCATGCTTGAAATTCACTTTAAAGTTTCCTTTCTGAGGACGGTTAAAGCCAGATGAGGGCAGCTACAGCTGAACCAATGCAGCCGCCAGAGAAATGCAAGAGGCAGCGGGAGCGCTGCCACTTCCCAGAGGCACTGGGTGCCTTTACATGATGCTTCAGCTACGCAGCCAAGACGCTGTGTCTCAGGGTCTGCGCTTACACCTGCGGCTCTGCCCCATCAGATAGCTTCTTATGGATCTACCAACCCAACAGCTACACCAACTGTTGAAGTACTACATGTAAATTAACCTTAGATCACAGCTCTGAACGCTCCCAGGCATGGGTAAAGCAAAAGTGCAAGTGCAAAGACAGTGCTAAGTTCACCTTAGGAAGCACCAGATATAGGCATTCATTCTCTGGCTCTGAGAAAGACCTGCTCCACTTCCCAGCTACAGGTAATACCCCATACTGGATACCCTTGAGCTTCACCCTCCTCTTTCCCTTCACCATTTTTAATTTGTAAGGGTCAAGTTCACCTTTTCCAAGCAGGTGTGCTTTTCGCTACCAGCTGGTACAGGTTTTCACCAAGCAGCATACTCAGCTTGTGTATACCTGTTCTGAATACTTACAAGGTCACATCTTGGCTGTCATCACAGCCACCCGAATTACCAGCCTCAAGATTTAATAGAGGAAGATAAAGGACAGCATATTTGCAATAGGGATCCTTCGGAACACAAGGTTGATGTTTTCCTCCAGTTCATCCAAAATTCTGCTGCATTGGGGACTTCTTTATTTGAATCTTAAAAGTCTATTTGTATGAAACCGAATGAACTTCAAATAAGCACAAAGAAATAAAATACCATATGGCATATTCAGATTCATGGGGTTGCTATCCCACTTAATAAATCTTCCTTTACTTACATTTTTGATAAAACTATTGTATCCTACAGGGATTTTAATTTTATGTCTCAAAAGGAGGTTAATATATTAGATTTTACTGTATACAGATTAAATGAGGACTTTTGAAAATTCTCAAACTTATCTGCTCAGCTAAATAAATTTTCTGACTTTGCACTTGGGGTAATTGTAATAGAGTTTTTGATCCCTGGGTAGATGGATGTAATAGTCCTATAAATCCCAGATTTTCAACATCTTCAAAGACTATAAAATGTTTATGAGAGAATATGGTTTTAGAGACATCTGGTGGTTATATAATCCTAAGGAGAGAAATCAACAGTGAAAGTATTAAACATAAATTCTACTTTTTCAACAAAAGTATCCTGTAAAGATAAAAAGAGATTAGCTTATTCACTGTCTCTCTGCACCCCGAGGTAGATAATTTGCCACAAGAGGTGGCCTTGTTTATGGCAACTTGGCAGCTTTGCTCACATTAGAAAGAAAGAAGAAAAAGATTTTTCAAGAGAAATTAATGTATGTTTCTATCAATAATATTTAAACTTATCACAGTTTAGTCAGAATCTGACAGGGACAAGAGATTGGAGACACTGAATATTTTAAATCCTGCTACTAGACAAAAATCATTATCTCTGCCTGAATCTTGTTAGCTTGTCTTTTGTTCTAACTTCTGGTGCGCTTTTTTGTTTGTTTAAAAGCTCATCACCTCTCCAATATACTTTTTACTGAAAGGCTTGCCAACAGCTAGAACAGCCCAGAAACAATAGCATCCTTAACTTGTTAGGCTCAAAATACAACTACAGGTACTCAAAGTAAAAGAACCATGCTTTTTTATATTCATTAATAACATACATTAATAATTATCAGAGTGATTTACAAGGATTTATAATTTAAGTCCTTATTAAAACTTCATATTTAAACCTCATCCATATTCCCACAGATCTTCTACTGGGAAAAGAGGCATAGAATTACTCATTTGGAGACCTCAAATAAAATCCTGCTCTCAGCTACACTAATGTAAATCCAAAAGAAAAAAATCTCCACTTCAGTGAAAAAAAAAGAAATCACTTCAGATTTAAGTAAAAAAAAAACCAAAACCTAAATTGGCCTCACCTTCTGTACCTAAGATAACAGAGCTGTGATTGAAAGAGAACAAAAAATTCCCCACAAGCCCACGCTATAATACGGATTCAAAGCATTTTAAAGCAAAAGAAAGATTGAAAATTCACAGCTTCTGCTATCTGGAAGGAGGATTGCTCCTTTCGGTGTTTAGGTGGGTAGGGAGGCCCCGTGCTCCCGTCACTTTGGTGTTTCCAGCCCATTGGCAATTTTCCTGACTACTTTAGGAGCATCTGTTTTATCAGCCCAAGTGTTGCACTCCACTCTGAACTGCTTCCCTGCTCGTAGCAGTGTTGTCACCCTTTTTCGCACTCCCTTCCTTTTCTAGGCTAGTGTACGTTACAGCAAATCTCTGTAAGAGCTAGAATCAGCCTCACAAAAATGTACTCATTTTCACAGGCAGAAGTTTCTCAGGCAGTTTTTTGTTGAATGCTAAGGCGACTCACTCGCAGGACACTACGTCCTCGGACATAACCAACTCCAAAGCAAGACCTCAGAGGAGCAAAGCAAAGCGCAATCGTCGTTTTGCTGGCAGTGCTCCCTTCCCAAATAACAAGTTGTGTCAACTTTTCCTGGGAGCAACACAAAAATTCTGCATCAGAAGAGGCGCTCATAAACTTATATTCAATGCTGATATTCAACACTGCTCACAAACTATATTTGCATGCTTATTTTCAGTCAAGATCTGAATTGGCTTGGGAAGTTTGAAATAAATCTACTTTATTTTTAACTATCTGAGCATGAACCAGCAGAAATTCTGATACTAAGGAGGGCTTTCTCATGCATATTTTTCCATCCTGATCATTCAAAAGCAGTTTTCTCTTAAAAGTTTTAACTTTGAATGTAATTTACTTGCAATGAGCTGCATTAGTATTTCATTATGTTTGAGATTATACATGTACATAATTCAGGATATTTAAAGTCATGGTTGCTGTAGAAACCATAATTATATTTCTTGTTAAATCATTAAAGTTAACATCATTGATGAAATTACAGAATATTATGCAGGAGTAGGAACATGACAGTGTAAAGCCGCTTTACAGCTGAGCTCTATCCATGCACACATACATCAAGAAATGCAGAATTAAGGTATCTCCATGGACTTTGAATAATGTACGGAGCTCCAGTCCCATCTCAGACATAACTTGGCCAATCCTGTCTATTGCTTTATAGTCACAATTTTCTTTCATTGAAACGTCTTTTGGGGCCAATTGATACACGGGCCCACTTCAAGTTCCAGCAGGACTAGTTTTATTGGGTTTGCTCTAATTAGGGTACTAGCTACAGCCTCCAAAACAGGACATAAATCAGAGGGAGGAAAAATGAATATTGACAATTCTTCATCTCTCACTTTGATCCCATGCAGGGCTTTCCCTTCCCCGCCCAAACATGCCACCATCCTCTGGGAAGCCGTTGGGCATCGCCTGGAGCTCCTGTCTCCTTGCCAAGGAGCAGCCCCCAGCAAGGATAAGGATGTTTTGGCACAGCTTGTTTGGAAGCAGAGCTCGTCACTCAGGCACGCATGTCCTTGTGGGATGCTGGAAATCCCCATAAGGGTGACAGTGCTCTGAAGACAGCTGCAAGCACAGAAATCGCTCTCTCAGCCAGCCTCTCTCATCATAGCTAATCATTTCATGTCCCTACACACCTGGGAGAGGGGACGTGCTGCTCTTGACACACTGCTGGAAGACAAAATCCCTGTTGGTGAATCTGCCTTTGCTCACAGAAGCCCAGGACTACGCAACAGAGAACAAATGCCTTTAAAATTGATGCTCTATCACCTCTTGAAAAATATGAACTACTTTCTAAACTGGGAACAGCTGTGGGCTGATATCTGGATCCTTTTAGTCACATGAAAACCGTCTAAATTAATCATGTCTCATGTTCCAAGCCGTAACAGAATTAGCATTCAAGTGCACAGCACCTAAATCATTACTTAAATTATCATCATTTGTCAGACAAATCCTTCCCTCCCTTTCTAGTGATATTCCATCGTTAATTGAAATGTTGTATAATACAAAACCTACTTAGAAAATCTTAAAAACTTTAGAATACCCATGTTAGAATGTGCTATTAGGTCATCAGTATCAAGACATGTGAGTCTCCTCTGCTGAAGGCCAAAAGTTATTTCAGCATCAGCATTGGGTTTATACACTTCATCATACTGTAGTTTTCCTTGTAATTTTGGGACACTTGCAATTGTATTTAAAAGACCTTTCCACAGGGAATAATTATTATCTGCATTGACTGAAAAACAAATAGAAGAAGCTACAGAAGACAGAAAAAATAGCCAGTGCATCGCTGCAGTTAGGATTCCCTCTTTGAGACCCTGTGCAGATAAGCAAACTTCTTCAATACAGCCCTTTTAGAGGCCGGCAACTTGGGAAGCAACGTACAGTCCTCCTTGGGAGACAGGAGAGGGAAAGGAGGATGAAAAGCAGAATACTATTTCTTCTTCCTTCCTGCAGCTGAAGGATAAGGAGTGAGAGGACGTGCATTTTATCAGACTCACCACAACTCATACCATCTCGGGAGATCATACAGACCTCTCACAGCTGCGAGACGAATCATCTCTCTTTTCTTTCTGCTCTTGTAGCTCATCCTGTGAGACCGCCAGGCCCTTCTACTATTTCCCTCTCTTCTTCCTCTGCTTGAAGACTTTACACACATAAAACATGGTGGGTTGTGTGACCTGGCTCTCCCAAATAGCTCTATCACCTCTGTAACCACAAGGTATTGTCTTTCAGTACTGAACACCAACCCTCTCCCTCCTATTCTGCCACCCACCCCCATGTAAAGCCCAGTAACCAGTACCGAGAGGTTTTCATATCCTTTTCTCCATCGATTTGTTTGCTCCTTGCTCCAGACTCCAGGCCCTCAGAGGCAAGAAACAACTTTTTGCCCTGTGTTTGACGGCAGTGTGCGTGCAGTCTCCACCCACAGCTCTTAGGTACTAGACAACACAAGCTACCAACCAGAAATCCTAAATGCCAGGTACAACAATAAGAAACATGGCCTGGTCCCCTCACCTCTCTCTAGAGCAGAATTTCAAGGCTGTTTCTCACGAAGAAGCATTGTGCCACCCCAACATATATAAATTGGCTATGACTCACCTGTACCATTGCCATCCTATCTTTCAAGGACCTGCGACTAGTGGAAAAAATTATCAACAAGACACTAATACATCAAAGTGCTTGCACCTAGTAACAACTAGTTGATTTTTTTACCCAGATTATGTGCTTCAAGAGAGAAGAAGGTTAGTGTCAATATGTGGATTGGCTTTTTGCTATGTCTTTTAAGAGCTTTCAACTCTAAGCTCTTAGTAGCTCCTCAGCACTTTGTGCACAGATTTTCATGAGACCTGCAGCACTATGGAAGCCCTCTCTTCATCAGCTTGCTAGGAAAGGACTGAATGTTTGACAGAGGCATTTTCCTGGGATGGCAGCGGGAGTCTAGACAGCAAGCTAGTGGGACTTCAGAAGGCAAATACCAAATGGGACGAATTTGTAAATTCAGAAGGAGAAAGACATGGAATAAAAGCCAAGGCAGGCTGTCCATGGATAGCAAAGCCAGATCTGGTAAGTCAGGTGTAAGTCATTCTTACGCGAGGACTACAGCACTCAGCTTTGGACTCCTTCCTAACAAACTCCCTCTAAAATAAATACATGTGAACAGAAGGCTGCATTTCTCTTAGCTCCAAAACCTGCTTCCTGCCCATGCTTCCTTCTCCCCCTGACTAAGAACAGAAGAATCACCATGAGTTGACATAAACATCTTCCCAAAAGGCAGGTCATCTCTTGCTGCTTGCCAATAAGATAGGGACTTCAGCCCATTCCAACTGTTCGTTATAAAGCCTTTAAAGATTTACTATAGCACAAAGTTATTAAGGTTATCATGGTACTTGACAGTCCTAGCTGTTTGTACTAGATAAGATTCCACTAGGTCTTTCAGACAGTGTCCCCAAAAATCTGATGTACCATCTACTTTTTACTGTCACTACTAATTATTTCTGATTGATTAACTTCCTTTGCTGAATGACTATTATACTGATTAAATCAGAAGGATTAGCAGAAAGTCAAACTATACCTTTGAACATGACTCTGTACCAATTATAAAACAAACTCAGAAGTAACACGCTATTATAGAGAATTTAGGAGCAACTCATCAGCTGTCATTCAGATTTCTGTAGTCTGAACTAGTTATTTCAAATTGGGAACGTATCTGGCAAAGACGTAACTACTAATTTAATGAATAATTACAGTGCTTTTAAAATATCCACTTCAAAACTTTAAGCCAGGTAAAACTCATCAAAACTTGAAAATTCATTGCAAATTCAAAACCGAAATCAGATTTATGAAGCATTCTACTAACATCCTCAAAAGTCTGTAAAATTGAGCCCAACAAGAAAAGAAAATACTGAAATTTGTGCATCATACTAATGGTACTACTAATAGTCTCACCAGATTTTACAGAACTTACACAGGTAAATTAACGTGGTAGGTACAAGTTTTCCTAAATAAATAAAAAAAGAATAATAATTAAGAAGCTCATCCAAAAACCACTGGAATCATTAAAGAAAGGCTGACTTCAGTTATTTTTTTAATCCAAATTTACGGACGATCTCTAAGGCTTGACCTTATATAAATAAGGAACTGATTTTTAAATTGAAGAATAACAAACATGGGAGAATAAAACACGTGCCTGCAGATCTGCATGTGGTAATTCATACCATAGAGATCCATGTCTTTATTAAAGGCTAGTGTTTTTCATATTCTGTTCTGCGACTTCCATCAATACTGCCAGATAAATCTTCGAAGTTCAAAGCAAAGCACCAAAGAAATTCATGCTTGTCTATGACCTGGTATAAACATACCTAGCTCCCTTTAATATAAAAAACTGCAATAGATTTCCAGCACTCCCGCTTCCTGACAGGGCTGGAATGAGAAGCTCTTTTGCTATTTAATTATGGCACTTTTTTTTCCCCCTCCTCGTAATACGTGTTAAAAAATAAAAGGGAGGAGATAGGAAATTGTACACTTTTTTTTTTTTTATTCTCCTTAAATTACAGTCCTGACATCTGAGGGAGGACTTCTGGCAGAATAGGCAGTAATTTCATCTTGTCACTACATGCCAGTTCTGCATTCGGCTGTAAGTTTTGTGCTTTTAGAAATGTCTCTTCTTGCTCTTTAGCAGGCAAGGCTCTCACATGTGTGTTCCCTGAATGAGCCAGCACTGTGCAGATGAGAAGAGCATTTCAAAGCCTATTAGTTAAACATTGCCCCTCTTTAATCACAGCTCTGCTGTGTCTTACTGTAGACTTGCTTATTAACTGTACTTTGGTGACAGCAAAACTGCCCTAAAAGATTCAGCTAATGATAAAATTAATCTTTTAAATATTTTTCTCATTGTTATATATTTATCAGGTTTATTGCTATTTGCACATAGGTGTCCTGATTTTACTTTCATTGATGTTGCTCCGTCAGCTTCTTACGTTCTTGTGGGTTGTAAAAAGAATATACGGGGGAAATGACAACGAATTAATTTTACAAATGTAATACATAGAGGGGAGGCCTACAAAGCTGTCCTTCCTCGTGTATCATTGCTGCTTATGGCATACAAATTTAGATGTTCATTACTGGACGATATAACTCAAAAAAGTAAAGTATGTCATTCATGTAATTTCTTTTTACCTTTTGCAAATTTAGTGAGTTTTCCTAATCTATCACGCAATATTTTATAACCAAGGAGAGAAGAAAGAATAATTTACCCGTGTGTTTCAGCAACAGTTTTTCAAGGCTTGCCAAAGGAGGAAGAGGCCCCAAACCTCTCAATAATAATTGTTATCTCAATAAAAAGAACTACATATCTTGGTCAGTAGCTCTGCCAGACACAAGGCACAGATTCCTGCGTTCATCATCTCTTAGGCCTGTGCTTTAAATACCGGAGATCCTTGTCTGATTTGGATGGGTCTGCAGGGAAGTGCCCCCTCAGCAATAGCAGTCTTAAGACTTACTTAAAAGCATCAGGGATATCTGCAAATCTCAACAAACCCTACCCACAGCTGCAGAGAAAAGCAACATAAACCTCAGAGAGATTAAATCTGTTTCTGAATTAGTTCATCAGACCAAGAGCCTTTTCCCCTGTCTCACAGTTTTTCACCACCATGCTGGAAACCCAGTCCATGCTCACAGCTGGGAGAAGCCATATCAACCTCTCCCCAAAAACACTGGATTGGGTGATATGGGGATATGGCAGAGGCAAAACAGGAATGTCACTCAAGTGATGAGTACTGTTACCCTTTCTATCCCCCTCCACACATTTTCCACACCCTTTTTCTCCCCACATCGGTCAAGTGACCATCTTGTTTTCGCTCGCTGGTGGTGCAGAACAATTTTGGGCACAGTGTAGAAGACAGACTTAGTTTGCCTGTGTGAACTTCACACCATCCAGCCATCGCATACTTCGGGTCCTAATCTAAGGCACTCATCCAGTTCATTCTACAGTCTAAGAAAGAGACAAACCTAAATTAATGTGAACGATTCACTCTTACACAGCACTCTTACATTGGGACAGAGTTGCCCTGGAGACACTTCTTCCTCCTCAAACAGTAACATTTCTATACTTTCAATGTGGTAATTAGGGCCATAAAAACCCATCAGAGAGAACAAGGCATAGGCTACAGCCTGTGTTGCGATAAGCAAACCAGGAAAAGAACAAAAACCAAATTCTTTTAACTTACATATAACTACTCAAGGCATTTTTTTAAAAAAAAAAAAAACCACACTACAAATGTCCCATTCTGACTATGCTCTTCTACATGCCCTCAGCATTGAGTTGCAGAAATGTATCTGAACTGTCATTTATCAGTGAATAATCTACCTATCTCCCACTCCACTTTCCCACTCCTGCACATCACCTCCGAATGCAGCTTTCTGAATGTAAAGAGGTCCACTCCAGTAAGGCAGGAGTGGGTTTGGGATGAACCCCTTTCCTCCTAGACTCCTGGCAGCACATTAGTTGTGTATGACTTTGTAAAGCAAGTCAAGGTTGGGTTATCTGGTCTTGGTAAGGAGGCAAATTCATGGAGTGCATACTAGATGAACTAAATCTTTCTTCAGCAATATCCCATCACTTGCACTCCTCACTAAAGCACTCCTGCTCTCAAACACGTTGCACAGATGGTGGGCAGCTCTGCACTCTTCCTCCCGTTTGCTCCCCCTCTGTGCACACTGGGTGTGTAGCATGGGAACACACACACCGCACGCTCAAGGGACTGGAATAAATGCAAGACACACCCACCCAGGCTCACTTACACTTTTATCCTCTGAAATGAGGAGTCAAGGAAATCATACTGCACTTAGGCAGCTGTTTTATTCTTAGTTTGCAAACATTAAACTGTATTCAGTCTTCTGCCAGAACATGACAACTTTTTCCTACATAAATAATTTCAGTCCTGGTACTGACACAGAGCAAGCCTGAAAGGTGTGATGCTCTATTATTACCTCTCATTCTGACAGCAGAGTTCAGATTACAATGTAGTTACTTTTAATTTTAGTTCTCAAAATTTCCTATCAGGACTTTAACAAGAAATGTTAATGCAACAGAAGATCATATAGTCTGCATTAGGCTTCTCACCAATTCTAAAATGTGAAACTTAAAATGGAAAGACTTTATTGCATGATAAATTCAATCCAAAAGCTCTGTAACTGAAAATGCATGTATATATTTGCTGTACAAAAGAATACTCCTGCTCTTGCCTACACCAAGTTTTTATAGTTCTCTTGTTCCCCTGTTAGCTAGTGACTTTTTGTCAGAGGAAAATTTACCCTTAACCTTCTAGAAGACTGCAAAGCTTGGTTCTCCTGTCAGTTCTTTGAGGAAGATGTTCTCATATTGGCTTTATTTCATAAAGTTTATCTTCATCCCCCTTTCTTCATTTTAAGATAGACTTTGAAGATGAAGGTGTAGATAACAGGCCGGTCAGTCTCACCTCCATGCCCCGCAAGATCATGGGGCAGATACTCCCAGAAACACTGCTAAGGCACATGGAAAATAAGTGGGTGATTGGTGACAGCCAACATGGCTTCACTAAGGGCACATTGTGCCTGACAAATTTGGTGGCCTTCTACGACAGTGTTACAGCATTGGAGGATGAGGGGAGAGCAACAGACGTCATTTACCTGGACTTGCGCAAAGCATTTGACACCGTTCCACATGATATCCTGGTCTCTAAATTGGAGAGATACAGATTTGACCAATGGACCACTCGGTGGATAAGGAACTGGCTGGATGGTCGCACTCAAAGAGTTGTGATCAACAGCTCCATGTCCAAATGGCGAGCAGTGACAAGTGGTGTTCCTCAGGGGTCGGTACTGGGACCCGTGCTGTTTAACATCTTTGTTGGCAACATGGATGTTGGGATTGAGTGCACCCTCAGCAAGTTTGCTGACGACACCAAGCTGTGTGGAGCAGTCAACACGCTGGAGAGGAGGGATCTGGACAGGATCAAGAGGTGGGCCTGTGTAAACCTCATGAAGTTCAACAAGGCCAAGTGCAAGGTCCTGCATGTGGGCCGGGGGAATCCCAAGCACAAATACAGGCTGGATGGAGAATGGATTGAGAGCAGGCCTGAGGAGAAGGACTTGAGGGTGTTGGTGGATGAGAAGCTCAACATGAGCTGGCAATGTGCACTCACAGCCCAGAAGACCAACTGTATCCTGGGCTGCATCAAAAGCAGCATGCCCAGCAGGTCAACAGAGGTGATTCTGCCCCTCTACTCTGCTCTCGTGACCTCACCTGGAATACTGCATCCAGCTCTGGAGCCCTCAGCTTAAGAAGGACATGGACCTGTTGGAATGGTCCAGAGGAGGGCCACGAAGGTGATCAGAGGACTGGAGTACCTCTGCTCTGAAGACAGGCTGAGAGAGTTGGGGCTGTTCAGCCTGGAGAAGAAAAGACTCCAGGGACACCTTATTGCAGCCTTCCAGTACCTAAAGGGGGCCTACAGGAAAGACGGGGAGGGACTTTTCACAAGGGTATGTAGTGATAGGATGAGGGGTAATGGCTTAAAACTGGAAGAGGGGAGATTTAGATTAGATATTAGGAAGAAATTCTTGATCGTGAGGATAGTGAGGCAGTGGCCCAGGTTGCCCAGAGAAGCTGTGGCTGCCCCATCCCTGGAGGTGTTCAAGGCCAGGTTGGACGGGGCTTGGAGCAACCTGGGCTGGTGGGAGGTGTCCCTGCCCAGGGCAGGGGGTTGGAACTAGATGATCTTCAAGGTCCCTTCCAACCTAACCATTCTATGTTTACTCGATAGTTGCATTACTTGTCTTGGTACACTACACAAAAATATAGGGCAGGACTAACACAGGTGTGACAGAAACAGTTAACCTGCAAAAGTCTCACTGCCTCAATTTTCTCTTTTTTCTGGGAGCACCTCTGTGTTTTGCAGCGTGCTGCAAGCTGTGACACCCCTGCAATCACTCCCTGCTTCCCCAGAGAATGGGATTTTGGATAAAACAAAGGGGTTTAGCACTTCTCTGACCAAATCTTGGGTTGGTTCCCCATTCCCCCATCCAGTTACAATTAAATATTGCACCTTTTCCAAATGTTATGTTCTGAAGTCTTTTGTAGAAATACTCGTGAAATGGAGATAAGCTCATTGCTGAAAGCCTTGAATCTCATCTGTTTACTTTCTACTGCTTCTAGCTTTTCTCATAGTGATAATATCCCTTTTTCTGGCAATACTTTGATTTGTGCTCTAGCACCCAACCCCAAAAGCATTAGCTTTCAGACAGAAAATAGTCTATTCATCTTTTGTCGCACCACTGTCTCCTTCTGCTATGAAGAATTCCTCCAAGCTAATGGGGCTCTCATCTCCTTTGTCCAAACTGTTGTCTTTGTTTTTTTTACTAATGCTCATTATTATGTTGGCAGAATGGTGGGATTTTTTTAATCCATTTACCTTTGGAATTATCTTTAGGTTTTGAAAACCTTTGAGTTTCACTTAGCATCCTACATTATGGCCCTTCCTGGGGTTTTTTGGATTTGCTGCCACCTTTATAAATTCAAATCACTGCCCACTATCAGCTTCATCGCTGAGTAACTTCTTAGTAAACTCTCACTGGTCTGGTGAGGGTTAATTTTTAATCTCCCATAGCCCCTCTCTGAGCATCTCGCAGCCTTTTATCAAAAACTCAGTTCTCCTTACAATGCAAGACTGAATTTTCAGTCTTATACAAGTTGCAAAGGCTCCCAAGTTCCACTTTTCTTTTCATACTTATCACATAAAAGCATTTCCCTCATATTTCTCATTTTTATTTAAGACCCTAGCTCCCCTTCTATGTCTGTACTGTACTTTCATAATTATTGTCCCCTGAGCTAATAGAAAACAGTGGGGGGGAGGGAAAATCAAAATCAGCAACTATGAAATACAAGGCTACTTCCAACCATCTCCCTTCTTGCTGGCACTCAGCACTTACAGAGAGAAGATGAAGGACGGTCTCCAGAGGGATTCAGATCTGGTGGGGCTTTCAACTGCTCTGTTTTTCCAGTTTGCAGAATGTTTTATTATTTCACTCTGAAATGAAGACAGACAGACCTTCAGATAGAATTTTCTTTCATTCAGCAACTATTTGATCAGCACTGCATAAGGACTGCCTTGCACCAAACTTCTACCAAATCCTGCAAGAGCCCTTTACAAGTCCGGCTCCTCCAGTAACAAGTCATCCATTGGCATGACTGGTTTTGCTGACAATGCACATTTGACCTAGACATACACTTTGACATCTTGGCTACTGTTAAAATGTTTTATATAACGGCTTAAGTACAGTTTGTGCATTTTACAATGGTTTTGGAATACTAGAAATAAAAGGAGTGAGAGATTGTCATGATTATTTACATTTAGCTGAAGCTCACAACAAGGGGCATTTGCCCTGTTTTAGCTATGATGGTAGTTACAGGGTTCAAAGCAAAACAAACCTATGACAGGCTTAAAATTTATTTTTCCCTCCTGATCCATCTTGGATGACAACTGTTGGGTGAGAGAGGAGGAAGGGGCCAGGAAAACTGCACGGCTTCTCAGTCTAGCTGCACCACCTGCTTCTGTCTGAGAGCAGGTCTGCTCCTGTGAGCTGAAAATAAAAAAAAATCTTTAATGCCTCTCTAAAAACCAAGACATACACAAACGGCGTGACATGAATGAAACACGTTGCAGACACCACTGTCACGTCGTGCCAGGGTTGAACCTTCTCTTGGTGGCCCTGATGGAGAGGTCAGGGTGTAGGTGCAAAGGCTGCAATGCCCTCACCCAGGAGCAACTCCTTCCTAATAACACTGCGGCATTTTGTGTCTGCTGGCAACCATGCAGTTTTTCATGCAGCTACATGGGTGCAGGTGCTCTGAAGATAAAAAGACCCTTCAGTTCCTGGCACCTTTCTTACAAGTTCTTACAATTGAAGTAAAACTACACTAAAAGAGAATGTAAATCAAAATGTTGAAGTACATACTGGTGAGGTTATATTGGGATGCTGATCTACATGTATTTAACATTTTGCGATCATAACAGACCCAAATAAGACCTGATGAAAAGGACTAGAAACCATATTACAAATATAAGTAGCATATGCTACTGAAAACGTATGGCTGATGATCCCTGTGCACAAAACCCAGGAAATTCTGAACTCTGATTTCTAGAACAAACCTATTTCATCCCTCTTGTATTCTGAATTGCTGAATTACACGGTATTCACTTTTATGCTTTAATATTTCTGCAGTATTACTAAGTTACAGTAATGTGGAACAACGTTTTATCTGCCTTCAGACAGATCCTGGTCCCAGATAGACAAGCACAAATCTGGAGTAACTCAACTGTTCTTGTGTTTTCTCAGGAGTTACACTAATTTAGCTAACAATTGTCTCCAGACCATTGAATTAAATTGCTTTACAAGGCAATACTTTAATGTTAATATTCTTTAAACTAATATAAACGTGTCTTTCATTTATATTTTACATAAGATCCATTTCAAATGCATTAATTCAATTACCTTGTTTTATAGATATTGAACATTCAAGCAGGCTTTTAGCAGTGCCAGAAAGCCAGTGGCAACTTCCTACAGGCAAAACTCATAGCAAGACTGAACTCTAAACGTGCACACATTTACATTTGTAAGCTGAGACTTCAACAATGAAAATATAATTACTATAATTCCAGACTTGCACAAAATTGTGTTCTATATATGAGGTTGTTTGTTTTTTTTTAATGCACATTTGTTTCAGCCTGCAACATGCATATACCATGCCAAATATTGCTCGCTCCAAAAATCAGCATAGCTGAGTTCCCGTTGGCTCCAATGGGAGCAAAATTTGGCCTGTGTTCCCTGTTGGTAGGAGAGAGTTGAAAGAAACGTAGCGTTACGTACTTGCTTCATATAACTTTGTTACCTGAAAAACCTCTTTCTTCAAACACACCAAAGTGCATCAGTTCTCACTGAAAACTTAATCTGTGTTTGAAGTTCACCGACCAAGAGAGACACTTCAAATCTCCAGTCACACAACCAGGAGGAGAAAAAAAAAAAATTAGAAATGCTGCTTCTTACTTTTTACTTCTTGCTTTTTATGCAACTTAATCCTACCGTCCTACACACTGATAAGTAGGAAGGATAAACATTCATTTAGGTTAAATCCACCATACAGTAGAGAACAAGTTCTTTGGATCACTAACGTACTTAAAGTACATTTGCACTTAAAGCGTGTATGGGAGAGGGGCAGGACTGTTGGCAGCATGCAAAATCAACCCCCGCCAGCATCACAAAGCATAGATGCTTGGAGCAGGTTACGCTTTTATCCCTCAGGGTAATCTTCTACAGAGGGACTCCAACAGTGCGTATGGAGGAGGAAGAGCGTGGTGACAAAGTGAGATTTCTCTATCTGCTCATGTAAGGTTTTCCTCTCCCCGTTCTCCATAGGTACAGTTCAGTGACTATCGCAATTCACAGGAGACACCCCACTAATTTCACAGGACTTAGACTCTGGTCATATTGCAACCCCCTGCATCAATGATTTAATCCTTCGGTTATCTCCTTTTATACATATTCAGGAATTGCAATAACAAATTAAGTAACTCCAGAGATGCCAGAGACAAATCAAGAGAGTGAAATATCAGAAGGTGGTGGTACATTTCCATCCCCTCGTCGGTGAGCACTGAGCCGTGAGTAAAAGCTGCCACACCTCCCTGGAGAGCAGAGAGCATCCAGCTTCTGGTTCCAGCCAGTAAGTATTCAACCGTAGCGTTTGTCCTGTGATTACAAATCAAATCTGTTTCCATCTGGCTGTCAAAGCTGAAGCAGCACTCAGCCAAAATATCACTGACTATTTTCTATGGCTACATTGTCTTTTAAACATTGCCTGTGCTTTACTTACATATAAAAATAACAGTGCAGCCACTAAGGCAGGGGAACATGGAGTGTGATATAATTAAAAAAGGACTGGCATTGTATCTTCAAATAAAAAGGTACAAAGATTTGTGTATATTTAGTGTCTCATAAAAAGTTTGTGGAAGAGGGCTGATTGTTTCACAACATTCATCCAATGTCCTTGAACAGCAAATGTATTTACATATGAATTACTAGAAAAATCAATAATCACTGTTTCCAAAGATTAAACTCTTTCCTTACGCCCATATTAAATACTCAATTTTCCCCTCTAAACAAACATCCTGTTACTGACCAGAAGGAGGAAAGAAGCAGC
Organism: Anarhynchus alexandrinus; assembly: GCA_008711295.1. Taxonomy (NCBI): domain Eukaryota; kingdom Metazoa; phylum Chordata; class Aves; order Charadriiformes; family Charadriidae; genus Anarhynchus; species Anarhynchus alexandrinus. The sequence continues at coordinate 1,232,411 of VUYV01000076.1, read as the reverse complement.
AATCCACAAACACAAGATCAAATTGTTCATCCATCCAGCCTGTGACTGAAGCTTTGGCGTGATCCTGTGAGTTAATCCTCTGAATGGGAAACGCACTCCTGTACCTGCTCCCAGTGAACCTACAAAAATCTCTGGACTACAACACCGAAGAAAGCGATTCTCTGCCCACACAGATTATCCCTCATCTTTACCCCTGAGCTACATATACACATGAAAAATATTATCTGATGTAAACCAAATTGAGCAATGTTTTCTACCGGCCAAGGATCTCCTTCTGGGTTTTGTGCAATAACAGAGATGAAGTTCATTTTTCATGTAATTGCTGCAAAAATATTATTCCAAGGCCCAATATTGCCTTTTTGTTCAAGCAAACTTCATGCTGAAGTGAAGATTTTTATTTTATTAATGTTTGTATAAGAACAAAGAAAGTTCTTTCTTTTATTTACTCTGTAAAGCAAAGAAATGAACAGTAAACATTAAAATACTACAGGGGTTTAGATATTTCAAACCCCAAATAGCTCCGGTTTAACAGATGTGTATTTTTTGTCTGTATAATGAATGTTTCTAAATATACTCAGAGAAAAGGAAAACTATTTACCTTTTTAATATTTAAGATTTTGCAGCCGTATATATGGAAACAATTTACCATGGGTATATTTCTGGTGAAAGAAAACAGCTCCATTACAAGGCTGAAATGTAGCTTTGATTGCAAAACCTCTGAAACCCCCATGTTTTGCATCCTGAATGTCAAATAAAAAACAGTCGACCCCAGAATCTTGAGATGAACTGTACATAAACCAGCAAGTAATCAAATGCAAAATATGATTTAAAATCTTACACAGTGGTTCATGCCCAGATCTATTTGTATGCTGAAATACTTCAAAATTATATCAGCTGGAACTTCTGCCTCCATCCCAACGCCTCGCACTCATCATTTTAAAAAATGATGTTATTTGAAGGTTGTTCATTTCAAAATGCCATCGATTGTGATTTTCACATCATGCCTTAAAACCCCATCACCCATTTCTTTGATGCAGCCAATGCTTATGGCACTTAATGCCATTTCCTACGCTCCAGGCTAACAGAGACATTGGCACAACCTGGCAAACAGGACAAGAAAATTGCTGGTGGGACCTACAGAAACCTCTCAGGAGACCTGTGCTCTCTGCAGGCAGCGGCAAGAGGCCGGGCAGGCATCCCCCAGCAACCAAGATGTCTATTTAGACAATTGAATGTCTAATGGAATATTTAGACAATGTCTTCGTGTCACAAATTTCTAAAGGAAGAAAATTCATATTTATACGATGTTATATTAACTATGTATTACATCATTATATTCTCCCTTAGGTAATTTTTGGTAGAGAAATTCAACCACGTTCCATCTAATATTAAAAGAGATTATGTGATGGTTTCACGTGTTTATACTGCTTTCTCCACAGCAAAAATTACTGTTGAATACATGGCAAAAGCCAATATCACTTTACAGATAATTAATATACTGTAAAGGGTTGATTTTCTACTTCTTTATTCTTTGTATCACTTGCAAAAGAATCTTCTCCCAAACCCCATAAACAATAATCTTTATCTAATCCTTTATTTTTTTTTTTGCTTGATTTTCATCAATTGCTTTCTTACAAACATAGTAAATAACACATGGTTCCCGACAGGGAATTAAATCCTAGAACTCTATGGCTCAAGTTAAGACCTTGTAGTTTATCATTTGAACAATAGGTATAAGTCTTCAAATCCTATACACAAAGCAGTAATTACATGCAGCTTTTCATGTGTCTTCTATATGTAAATTAGAAAGTACAAACCTATTACAAATTAAGCCTGTGAAATGGACATCTTTCTGTTGTTGCCTTCTATTTAAAGCAGTGCCCTTGTAGGGGTCTTATCTAGAGGGAAAGATCTCCCCCTGGCAAGCCACTAAGGTCACAGATATTACTCTTCTGAAGAGCCAGCTTTATTAATCCTAACCCAGTAAGCCAGCAGTTTGGCAGGCTGCAGCAGAGCGCCTCCTGACATTTCTTTACTTAAGTGGGGTTTTTTTAACCTTGTCTGCATGCTTTGATTTTGAAACGCGTAAACAATCACTTGCATGACATTTACAGCAAAGTTCAGGTGGTTTGTTCCAAATTCTGATTATGCTTCCTTCTTTTACACATTCCTGCGCCTTCAGATGATCCGAACTCCATAAACCGGCAGGAACACTGTCCCAAGAGACTCCCAGTCCAACCTCCCACTTGGAGCAGGACTATTCCCAGCACAAGATTGGATCAACCAGGGCTTTGCCTGGCTGAGTTATGAAAAGCTCTGAGGATGGAGAGTCCACTGCTGCTCCATCCTCCCGGGTGGAAAAGCTTTTTCTAGTCTCCAACATGAACCTCACGAGACAACCTGTGGCCCCTGCCAGGCTTTTTGGCATTTTAAAGAGTCTGACTCCATCATCTTTGTACCTCTCCAAGTAGCTACAGGGTGCTGTTAAATCACCCTTTGCTGCTTCTTCAGTACACTCAACAAGCCTGATTTCTCCTAGGTCTAGTGCCCTAAGCGCCCCAACCTCTCCAGTTCCTATACTTACACTTGCTTTCTTGTGCATGATCACAGCAGTACTTTAACACACTGGTAAGGCAGTAATAGCCATAGTACCAAGTACCAGTTTATTGATAGTAAAAGGCCAGTCCTCATTACCTCTAGCAGTGATAAAAAGCTCCTTTCTTTGTATCATTTTCCTCATAAAAATATTGCAACAGGTAGCAGGCACTGCCAAAAAGCAGAAGTCACCCAGGCACTATCACTGCTCTTGCACTGGAGAAGCTCAGGTCTTTGTCTGGCAAGACTTCACAGTGGAGGTGAATTTTAGGGGCAGGATCATCCTTTAGCAGACTAAAGGGGAAGAGCGCATGCTAGGAAGACTAGTGAGCTGCCCACCCCAAAGCGTAGCATGTGTATTAGGAAGGACCTCTTCCTGAGAAGAGAAGAACAAGGATCAGGACCACCCACCAAACTTGGGTGGCCAACAGAGCACCAGAGGCAGTTGTGAGCCCTGCTCAACCATGGGGAGACCCAGCTCCAAATACATTTCCCCTCCGCATCCTGCAGGCACTGCCAAACTCTCTAGCCAGCCATGAGATGAGTGTACGTACTCATCTACCACCATGCAACTCTCCCCACCTACGCGCTACCTGAATATTCCTCCAGAAGCAGGGACCTCGTTCCAAGACTCCTGTTTCCCTGGGCTCTGGGACTATTTTCTCTATTTTGCAATGTTTTCTTTTTTCTAACATTTTGCACACTTAGACAGGCACTGCCAATTACACACAATTTATCTATTCCTGCATTACAAATTTCTAAATGGGCCCTGTTCATCCTTTCAGTTTTGTTAATAAATCATTTTGGTTGCATGCAGATGCCTGCCAAAATAAGAAAGATTCATGAGACAGTTACAAGCATTTATTAATTAGAGGGATCAAGGTGTCACAAGCACAAAACATCCATCCCAAACAGAGAACTGGCAAACTGTCACTGTAGTGCACCACTACAGCAATGGGATAGACAGAAAAAAAGCAGCATATGTAAGCTTCCTGCTCTACAAGCTCCTGTTATAGCATTAAATTGCCAATCTTCGCCCTTGAGGCTCTGGGCAATGCTGCCAGGCAGGGGAACACAACCCACACGTTATTTCTTTTTTCCCCTTGAGCCAGTCCAGCTACACCCATCCCACTTTCAGATTATTTGTACTGGACCTTGAACACAGCACGACCTTGAAAATATTGGACTATCATGGAAAAATATTCCCATGTAGAAATATTCCCCGTGAGCCTTGTAGGAAGCAGCACAGACATGCATCCCCGCTTGCAGCGCGGTACTTCTCCATCTCATACAAGTACCATCTTGTCTTCATCCTGGATGCCAGCCCTGTTCTGCAGGTAGAAGTACGTAACTGAACCACCTGCTTTCCAGGCTCTCTGATACAAGTGCACTATTTCATGACTTGTGGCAGGTGAAAGCAAAAGCAAGTTTCCACCACCATGCTGGGCATTAATAACCCATAAATAAACTGTCATGTTGAGAGCAGGAACAGCTTGTCGGGTGGATACATTTCTTCTCTAGTAGGAACAGAGTGGAAGGACACACCAAGTCTTCACTACCTGCGCTAGCAGGCTGAATCTCTCTCCAAGCGGACAGGGAGCATTGCCCAAGACCTACCAAATTCACAGAGCACAACCCCTCTGTGAGCTGCTGATATCCCCAGATTCACTACTAGCCACAGACACAGCTAAAACAGTCACTGGCTAACAGAGCCCTGCATGCACGAAAGCCAAGAAACGCATCCTCCCTGCCCCGACCTGCTCCTACAGATTAAATATTCCACAAGCTCTTTCCCACCCCCAGAGCCAACAGTCTGCTTGGAAGTTTCATTTAAGAAGTGGTGACAAGAAATATATTCTGATCTAAACTTTTTATTCTCATATATTCAATATAGCTTCAACTCCTATTCCCTTTTGTATTATTTTATGTTTATATCTGTTTAATTCACTTTGCTTCTCTAGCACACAGAAGCCAGCTGGACATGGAAATGTATGTAATGAAGCAATTCTCTGGTACACGCCTCTTGTTTTCTATCAGCCTTGCTGCCTCCAGAAAATGCCAGGTAGGAGACATCATGGCTGGGGACTTCAAGCAGCCAATACAGCTGAATTTCCACTATCATGCTTCCCCCTGTGACCTCTGGCACTACTTTTAAACCTTTCTGCCCTGGATGACAAACTCCTGACACAGGCATGAGGTGGGACACAACCACCTAAGTGGAGCAGCTCAAGGAAGTCATTTTGTTTGCTCTGTTTCAGCCTGCCACCGTGTCTTGTTTGGGCTGGCTCATTAAAAAGCCATAAGGGTTGTTCAGTCGTGCTCAGACTACAGATTTCCATAGTCATATTGTTCCTAAATATTTAAATAACCGTCTTGCAGTGACAGCTGCGTGGTTTCCAAGGTGCTTACCTCCACAATAACGGTTTACTACCAAGCAGCCAATTTCTGAATCTGAATTTTAGCTGCCGAACTGCCTACAGGACAGGGAATGTCTGAGCGGGTGTTCACATCTTGCACATTAATGGAATGGAGGTTAGCACAATCAAGACCTGCCAAGATAATAGAGAAGGATTTCGTACATTTATAACTCAAAAAAAAAGTTAAATTTTTATGAGCAATTTTTAATCTGGCCTGTTGCTGCCACCCTCCCTTCGCTTACCCATCAACAAACCCTCGCTCCAGGAGGTTCACTACCATTCTTCCTTGTATCTGGTCTCCTATATGAACTGCAAATCTCTGCCTGCCCCTGCACCTTATAACAAAGATATGAAAGAAAACAACGAGGTCTACATCAGTATTAGATTTATAAGCGGTCACTGCTTATTATCATGGAAATAACAGCAACCACCAAACCACAAACTCAACTTTGTCATGCACAAGTCCTAAGCCACCACCATCAACATGAGCTGAATTGGTTTCAATGATTTCTATAACAAGCCTTGGCTAACTTGGCTCATTTTACCCAAACTGGGTAACGCACCCTTTTTTTTTTTTTGGTGCAAATACTGTCACGCAGCTGGAGAACACAAACCTGTGCATGTCGCACCACTGCAGCCAGACAGGGACATATAATACAGCCTCTCTCCACTGCCCCTCCAGTGTCCCCACTCAACTGGAACCAGGAGCAATGGGAACCATTTTCTTCTGCCACCATCAAGGCTAATTCTCCTATAGCGAGTGATCTGCCTGGACAAACACTGCTGACATTTAATGATTTGGGACACAACAATGCAGCATGGCCTGCCTCACCGTTGCTTTTTTCCCAAGGATTGCCCCATAAAAAGCAAAAATTGCTGCTTTTTTATGTCCTACCGCTTTTAAAGCTCCTAATTTCTCACCAACCATTCGGGTATTGTCTATATTGCAGAATCCTCTTATGCAGAATCCCTACTCTCTGGGCTCATAATTTTAATATATGATTGAGATGGCCAAACCCTTCTCTAATAAGCAGTGATAAATAAACCCAATTAGATACTTAATATGAGAGTATTTGCCCTTCACCTATAATTGCCCTTTTCCACCCATAAAGGGAGAGGTTTTAGTCTCACCTATATATCTACTAATAATTTTCCCTCCTGTGTTAACATTTCCAGTGCTATTTGACATTTCATTTGCAGGATTTTCTCTTCCAATTATTTTTTATTGGCTGTGTTTTTGTGTCTTTTATTAAAAGGTACAGAGGGCCATCTGCCAGAAATTCAATCCCTGCTGCAGAAGCCCAGCATCAACATCTCATGTAGACAACAGGCTTGCAATTAAAAAATAAAATAAAATTTAAAAAACACCAAAAAACGAACTTGTTCTTCTGCCCCCTTACCCTGCTTTCCTACCTGATTTGGTTTATTTGTGGGTTTTGCTGAGGGTTTTTTTGTTTGTTTGTTCATTTTATTGTTTTGTGGTTTGTTTGTGTTGGTTTTTTTTAAACAGACTGAGTGGTATCTCTGAGCTCAGGAAGGATGAAGCTTGAGTTGTAAAAGAAAACAAAAAGAAAAAATGATGTTCCACTAACATTAAAAAGCCTTGTTGCCACAGAAGTATGACACCATCAAACACTTCAAAAGGACCAGGGATATTTCCATCAAGTTTTGAATACTTTTGGTTTTATTTTCATTCTCTCTTCCCTATAAGGAAATACTGTATTCAATTTCAATTTACCCAAACTTGAAAATTGGAGAAAATTTTTCAAGTATTTTGCTCATCCACCATTTAGTGGTTAAATATTCCCACGGAAACTTTGCAGAATTATTTTTTTTTACCTTTTTTCTTTTTTTTTTTTTTTATAGTGGCATAATCGCAGCACAACTGTTTTTCTTTATCACGACTGTTTTAAAAACTAAACTGTTTTACTGCTCATTTCTTTCAGGATCATTTCAATTACTGACAGCAAAGCTACTGCACTCTACTGAAGTGCCACCATATTCCTCACCAGTGGAGCACCAGCTGCAGTCATTTAATCTGGCTATTGCAGAGTAATTAGGCAGCCCATCAAAGGCCTGACCCAGCTGTTGAAGACACTCTGCCCTGCAGAAGTGAGCAGCATTGGGACAGACCCCAAGACACAACAGAGCAGCAGCAATGTCAAGATCACACATGCGGGCATAACCTGGGATAACTCGACTTTTCTCGTTCTCATCAAACTTCTAAAGTTTCCTCTTAAAATACTGCAGCCATTAGCCCTCTGACATCAAAATAAATGTTCGCATTACAGCCTGTGTGTACACTATTTTTAAGGGCATCTTTTTTTTTTATATTCCCTATTAGAGGTCACTTTTATCTAACACTTACAGCCTTTAATGGAGCCATGCATTTACCTTCTGTTGAGCACTTTGTGTTGGTTAAGGTCATTACTTTTATTCAAACTGAGAACCACCAGAATTTCCCCATTATTTGCTCTCAAATACCCTTTATCCATTACCACATTTTGCTCATTTGCTCGCAGTCCTCCAACTTGAGATTTTAATGGTTACGCAGTTGTTTGCTCTAATTGAACAGTGACCTGTTAACTTCCAAGACTATTTTTATTCTTCACTACCTTAGGTTAATTTACAGCCTCTTTTGCTGGTGAAACTGTATTTGTTATATTATGCAGAGCGGCAGGCTCTTTTTCTCGTTCTGGGACTGTATACCAGCTCCTTTATCTTCATCACCCGCTTCCTTTCCCCTTTCTAGCACTATCCGTTTGGTGTTAGCACAGTGCTAGATCTTAGTTCTTTCACCATTCGTATGATTACAGCCGGGCACTGTCATTTCTGGGTAAATGCTTCCTGTTCCTCGTAAACTCGTAAACTGCTACTCAGTCAGAGCAATAGTTTTGCAGCTGCTGTTTTCACTTCAACATGTATTTCTTTCATCTTGCCAATTCTTGGGGTACTTGATGTAAAGAAGAGAGCTTTTGTCTTCGTTTTCTTTCCGTAGTAGCTTGTGTTGGCAAAAGTTTAGGTCTCTGCAAAAAAATTTCTAAAATCCCTTACCAAAGAAGCTCTTCAGATACTGCTCCGAGTAGCCCTATAGATGTCTGAATTTCTGAAGTCACTTCTTCTATCAAATATTTCAGCGTTAGTTTTGGCAGGATTATGATGGATGGACACCGTTAAGGACACTGGAGGAGGACAAGCATATTCAGTCCTTCTCTGCTGATGAATGTCCCCGAACAACTCGTACTGTGTGTTGTTCAGCTCTGCACAGCCTGTGCAGCTCCTGAATGACTAGACTTCATTGCTGCTGGCCTGAACTCTTATATGATAACAAAGTCCAGATCCTCCGCCCGCAAATTACTAATCCCTGAAATCAATGCTTTCCCATTTTGTGTCACCAGCCCTAACACAGTCACTCCACCCCTGCTTCTTGAGGCTCCCCAAACAGCAGGTGCTTTTTGCTTCCCTTTGCTCTACAAAAGGGGCGGGCAAAGAGGTTGGCTGCCACAGACCTTATAATCGCTGTAAACTACCCTGTGCCAACTTGAAACTAGGCCAATGCTAGAGAATAGCTAAAGACTTGGGTTATTTGCAGGGCTGCCACAACCCGAAATCTGAATGGTACAGGGCAAAAAAAAAGGGGGTTCCACTCATCTGCAATTTCCAGAGCTATTGTATTTCAAAGAGCAACTGGAGACCTGGCTTCACTCCGATTTGGAACAAAAGCCACTTTTTTCCTAGTTCCCTCCTAAAAGAAATCACTATCACATCAGCACTTTGCACCAGAGCCAGGAATCCCAGGAGCTAGAGTTCCAGCTCAGCATGAGCCGCAAACATGGGGAGCTGGGACATGTTGGTACACAGAGGCTGCCTGAGATCCAGGTGAGCCGGTGGGAAACCCAGTTCCTCCAGCAGCACAGCTAGCTCCTGGAGGAGCACCAGCATACCAAACATCTTGTTTTCCATCAGTCTGCACATTTCCAGCAGCATTCATTGCTCCTCCTCTCCCTCCATCTGGGAAGACAGTTCCAAGATCAGGAGAGATTTGAGCTTCAGAAAGGTTGCCTGCTAGCTCCTAACATTTTCATTGTATTATTGCAAAACCCAAACGGCGTTTTCTTACTCAATTCTCCTCCAATTCTACTCTTAAATGGACTGCAATCTTTCTCAGTCATGTTCCTCCAGACTACCTTCCTAAATTAACATGTCATCTGTACAATTTTCAAATTAGTGCGATTTAACATTTCTTGATTCCATTCACATTATTCCTCAGGAATTTTCCGCTGCAAAATTTGACAGGAATATCTGAGCTGAATATTAAAAGTGGATTAATGCTTTAGAGACAAATCAGTTCTTCTTAGGTTCTTATACAGTGTTGCTACAGGATTTGATCGATTGTATTAAAAAATAATTTTGAAGTTTTTTCTTTCATAATATTTTACTTAGCAAGTGAGTATGACCTCCAGGAAATATCAAACATATGGGTTGTCTTTTTTCAGTTTTTGATACTTTTAAGCATTAGTAATGGGATGCCTTGATAAAAAGTTGATAAATGTCACAAATTCTTACAAATAAAAAATAAACAGGCAACTATTAAAAACACCTTTGAATCTAGTGAAGAAAAACCAGCACTGCAATTAAAAGATTAACAGGGAATTACACCATGGTTCAGCAACGTACTCACAAGGTGTACATTACCTTGAAGCCAGCGGTCTTCACAAGACCACTTAGAAGGACTGAAATGAAGTATAAACCTATGTACTGTTGATTAAGGTTGTACACTGATAGGTCTTACCACACCTATTACTTTGGATCACTCTCTAGAGAAGTGCAATGATTATCAAGATATATTTCCAAAACTTCTGAAAATCTGCAGTCCAACCAAGGTGGTAATATTCCATTTTCTTCAGTCATTCACTGCTGATTACAGGCTACTGTTCTTAATGTGCTGCACTTGTTATAATATAAAGTTGTATTAGAGAGTTATATTATAAATGTTTCTTCAGCCTGCGAGCACACACAATGAACTTTCATTAGCCTGCAGTTAATTAGCATTACTATTACATTTGTATTGTCTTACCACTGAGCTATCTCATTACAGATCCCATTGTGATACCCTCATGTAAAAACCGAGCAAACAGAAAACTTTCTCCTCCTACAGCTTACAAGCCAAGTGAAAACACAGCTCAAATCAGGCAAAGGTAGGTGGGAAGTAATGGGACAGTCTCAGTCAGAATTTTGTCAAGTCCTCCATAAGCACATCAGAAATAGTCTGCCCTAAAGAAAATAACGTGGCTTGTTACCATAATGGTGAAGGTGGCACATTCAGCTAAAAAGTCCTAGTAAAATAAAACATGGGAGAACAAAGTTGCCATGGAGGAATCCACCTTGACCAGGAGATTTCCATCCAGGCTTTGCTGGGATGTGAGGACATGCCACAGCACACCAGCACTGAAAGAAAAGACAAGGGAAACCAGTGCCAAGTGGGAGCAGGTGATGGACTAAGTGAAGGCACTTGGCAGTGGAAAAATCAGTTACAGGGGATGATAAGGGCCAAATCAAGCAAAGAGCCCTGTCCTCAAGTGAGGCAGGTGAAGCCTCCCTCCAGGTCAACTGAAGGGGCGACAGCAAAGACAGATGGAGTGAAGGGATAAGATGGGTCATCGGCGTGGCAAGCTGAAATCACAAACAGTTAGTATGGGAGTCTGTGATGAGAAAGGACACAACACTCCTCACAGGAGGAACATACACACATAGTAACATGAAACAAACTGAAATGACATTTCAGCCAAAATTCAGTGTTATCAGACCAATTTGAACTGCATAAATTTGGTAGTGTATAGTCATTGCCTTCCTGCCATGGACTTCCATAGATTCTGAATTCATTTGAGGACTAGCCAAGATGAAAAGCAGCAGCATTATTGTACATTTTTGCTACAGTTTTCCCATTTCTCTGTCTTTCAAGCTGAATTAACCATAGTTTAAGCTGACACCTTCCTCCTAGAGGAGGTTTCAGATTTTCAAAATTGAATAAAATGAGTGAAAGCAGGAGGTTGCAATGGCACGGGTTAGAGATCTCTGGAGAGCTCTGGGGCAGGTAAAAGGTGTGGATACTGGTTATAGCTTTGGCAAGGTAAATACCTTGAAGCTGTAAATGAGGTTATGTCAGATGAAAAAAGTCATTCAAAAGAATCTTTTCTACCACCTTAACTGCTGTAGTGAAAATTAAAATAATAAATCATTCTTTGACAGGAAGCAATTTTAAAAAGCAGTTTTAGATTTGGACTCTGACGACCATCATGAGCTTTTTGCACACCTTTCACAATGCAATTTAGTAGAATGATACTTCATATAAACAACAGAAAAATTAAGGGATTTGAGGTGTGCTAGTTTGACTCCAGAAGAAGAGATCAGTGCAGTTACTAAGATCTTAAAATGGATTAGCTTGTCTATCTCTGCTGAATTAACTACAAAATCAGAAGCACTTTCCATCATAAACATACCTCTGTGGACTAGCTGGAAATAAACCTACTAATAGTTTGAAATGTACCCAATTAAATAGAGATAGATTAGTAACCAGGAAACCAAAGCACTACCCAATTTGCAGCTATTATAACTAAGCACATTAGAGATGCTCTTATTTACATATCAGTACAATACTAATAAACTTGGCTGGCAGCTTCCATGCTGCATTATGGGACAGCAAACAAAAGAAAATACCAAACCTTGGCATAGTCATATGTTCCCTGGCAAATGAATCATACTTTGCTTTTTTTTTTTCCTAACCTATTTCCAGACAGCAAGCCAAGTCAAGAAATAATTTGGGAAACAGCATCAATAGTTCCTTGTAAAAAGGTGGCTTTAGTTTCAGGAAAAACCTGCACTGATAGAAAGAAACCTCTTTCTCAAACTGTAGAGAGCAGTTTCAGGAATCAAGGCAAGTTACTGCATTTCTGTGTATCATTGGTTTACAGAAGTTGTTCGACAATATTTGCAAATAGGTATGTCCCTAGTCCGCAGCAAATGCAAAATATTCAGCTTCACTTACCCAAAGAATAGGTTTAGTTTAAATTAAGCGATCCTAGTATATGACAGTGGTAAATTGCTACAGTCCATCTTATCAGTGCTAGCATGATGATGCACCTGACCATCTTTGTTGATTCCAGATACTATGGTATGGAAGGAAAGACTCTGAGAATCAAACATCCCAAACCACCCATGGTAGCCAGCTGTGCTTGGCAAGAACATGTCTGGTCTCATGCAAGAGACAATGGTATGTATGTCCACTTGGACAGTTTAGATGTTGGCTTCATCTAAAGTTTTAACATGCACATTAATAGTGAATGTTAGGTCCAGTGCAGAGCCCAGACCCTGCTGAAGGATGTTGCAGAACCAGCAGAGCAGAAAGAGAAACCTTTAAATCTCACTGAAGCAGAAAGGGGTTTTTTGCAACCAGTCCTGGTATAGTAAAGATGCATTTAAATGAGGGGAAACAACTTCTATTCTGATAAGACACAGCCTTTCTCTACTTAGAGGGGCAATAGAGATAAAAGATTAAGCCTGTCAAGACCCTTGAGGACTCAAAAAGTGGAGACTGGTTATGAAATGGAGATACTCCTCCAAGAGTAATAGAGGCACAAACAAAGTCCAATGGCCTTATTGCCACCTTACCCAGGGAATTACACCTGGCTGAATTGGAGGCGCTGGGGAGGGTCTTTTCTGATACAGCCTTCCAATGGGAAAAGCAAGCATGTTTTGGGGTTTTGGTTTTTTTAAGTCTTCACTCTCTGGGGGTTATGAATAAATGCATGTATTTTCACTCCATCAAAGCCTTAAACCCCACTTAGCACAAACCTGTTAATTAGATAACAACAGCAAGATCTTCTCCATCCAGGCGTTCAGCAAACCTGTAAGCCAGACCCTTGCAGAGCCCTCAGCTGGCAGGCGGCAGTGGCACGGCTACTCACAGCCAGCAACAGGGCCGGTGCTCAGCTCAGCTGTGGGGGCCGGAGGAAGAAGATGCCCCCCAGGAGCAACACCAGTGTCTTCCAGAGAGTGCTGGGGCTGGCTAGTACGCTCTAAGATTGGGGTACTGCTTGGGCCCCAAAGGCAAGTGCTGCATCACACAGGATCAACATCTCAAGCCATCTGAAAAGAGCTTTTTGAACCAATCTTCATCTGAGTGCAGGGTAAAAAAAAGTGCTTTTTTGATTAAGCGACCCTTTTTTTCCAGAAAAATCCCAGGAAGGAGGGGAGCTGAGCAGAGAAATTGTAAGGAGGAAGAGGGAGGCAGGAGAGGTAGGGCTGAGTGGCTGCAGGAAAAGCTGGTGAAGGAGCAGAGTTTGCTGTGATCCCAACAGCCACTGAAGTGACTAGACAAAAGTCTGAAAGGAAGGACTGACCTGCAAGGATATAATGGGTAGGGGGAGAGTTGGGTATTAATCCCTTGTATTACTCTGTTTTATATAGTCTTCTATTTTAAAAAAGCTATTTTTCCTAATGAGTAATCTAATGAAACACATCTTTTTTAGTTAAAGAGCCTTTTAAGTATTCTCTGAATGGCTAAGAGTAAGGTCTAAATACATCTGCCTCAAAGGTTTGGCCAACTAAGAGGTCTGTCACAAATCCTAAAGTGCAATTTAATACAAAATTTGAGAGGGAAAAAAAAAACCCAACCTTATTCATTGGGCTCCCAAGATCTAACATTCCTTATCCTCAGCTACAGTTTCAGGACATTTCCCTTAATAAGCAGTCTTAATATGCTCCATTTAAAGTCTCTAACTCATTGGTTTTATTCTGCCATGAGTCAGGAAACATTTATGTAAACATTATAAAACTGTCAGCAACATCAGCTCTTCTTTTACCTCGAACATTTAAAAAGTTTATGGGTTGTAGTTTTCTGCATATTGTAAGTAGAGTTAAAGATTTACTACTGTTATAGTCTGTGATATTGCCTAATAGCCCTTAGCCAGTTTGATACAGTAACTAATAGCCATAAAATTTGAGTTACGTCACAGGAAAAACTCTACTCTCAACACATGGAGAATCATAATTTTTAAAATAATGTGGAAGTGAATAAAGAGGAAGCAGGAGAGAAAACCTTTGTTATGAATAATGGGGACAAAATGAGCAATGAGATTATTTCACACACCGTGTGAGATTATTTCACGTACAGTGCCTTATTAGCACTATCAGAAAAACACTGTAGTTTTCCAGCATTTTAAAAAACGCTTGCAGTTGCTTCAGTAATATGGTGAAATAACAAAAAGTAGAAAATGCCCACAAAATACTGACTACAGCACAAACACGTAACCAGGTATTCAGCACATGCTGTTTCATGCTTATTCATCCATTCAGACATGCAACTGCACTCACACACAGTTGCAGCCTCGGACACGTGTGAATTGTGCAAAGGAGTCGGGGACATACCATTATTCCATGCACTTCATTTCTTTGACGTTTACAGGTCACATTCATGCATAAGGTCTGGTTGCTTCGCTCCACTCTAGTGACGCAAAGCAACTGTAAACCTTGCTCAACTGCTCAGCTAAGTGGGATTTACTGCACCTTTGAATCTCCAGAGCATGGGAAAGCATCTGGAGCCTACCAGGAAGCCTGGCCTTGCGTTTCCCGTAACAGCAGTATGCGCACCAAAGACGATCTGCTTACACTGTATGTTTTGTTCCTGCCATCACTCTCCTCTCTCAGGCTGCCTTCATTAAAATGCCTTTACATTCTCTGGGCAATATTTTACTCACCATACAAACGAAATCTTGTGTCTCATTTTTGCTTCATCTAGAAATCTTTCGGTCTATGACAGATAATATTTGTGGACTGATAGACAAATCCATGGCTATAAGTACTCAGTGAAATACCCTGGTACACCACCTGGCACCTCTTTAAATTATTACAATTGCATTACGACTCTGAGTGGAACTACCTTAAGGGAACTTGCTTTTTCAGTAAGAATCAAATAGCAACTGCTAAAGCTGAGTTGTACCTGTGAACTTCAGTTAATAGATTTTACTTGAAATTCACTGTGTGCAATAGTGTAGTCCAAATTAAACCAGAAGGAAAAAGAAAAAAAAAAAAGCTTCATTATTTAGGAGGGGAATATCCCATGCCTTTTTTCCCTTGTTCTCTTCTGCAAGCCACTTCCTTGTCCCCATGCCCTGAAGGTGCAGAGGATTCACATTCTTGCTGAGCATTGCATAAATATAGCAGTGGAGTAGCATGTCCACGTCCTGAAGTGTTAGCACAAGTCCTCAAAGGCACAATGTCAAGAGAGACACATGTATGAGAACTTTCCTTATGCCCCTGCGGTTTGTATTGATTCAAAAGTTGACAAAGCTGAGGCATGGGCCAGGATATGATATGATCAATTTTGGAGTATACCCCAGTACTCAAAATTTTTGTGCAGCAGCATTAATGCATTTTGCTGCCGTATTATTATTTTTGATAGATTTGTCTTGAGGGCCTTTTAATAGATAGTTTTCATTCAATAAACGTTTCTCCTCCTCCCTGTGAAGATCAACTATGTTCAGTGAGAGCACTACATAAAATACAACATGCCAGGAAGAGAGAGTAGACAAAGCTTTGAATGAGGGTTGCCACGTACTATCAACCTTCTCTAGACACTAACATCCCACAGTTAAGGTGTGAAGCATTTTCAGTAACACCACTTCAGTGGGATTTTTTGTTTGTGTTGTGGTTTGGGGTTTTTTTGTTTTACAAAATTAAACTACTACTTCTATTCATTTCAGTACTGAGCTGTAGGCTGCCCAGCCCTGTTCAGTATTTGGGTCTTACAAAATATTTACATAGTCAAGAGTGCCCCCCAGTAAGAAATTACACCACTTAAAATGTCATCAGCCTCTACTGCTTTACACTCAACATTAAAAATAAAGGTAAGAATTGGCACTGAGATACGATGTTTATCCACAGCAGCTTACAGGTGAGGATTGGAACAATAACTCGAGAGAGGCAAAGTCCTTATACTTTGAGAGCTTTGTTGCCAGACCAGAAGAGGATGTTCAATGACAGTGTCAACAATCTTGCCGCTTATACATTCAGATGAAGAAATACAGAGGCGGCTGTGGAAAAGAACAGGGTGAGCCTAATGGCAGAGTGATCTCACAATCTAACAGTCCTTGAAAAGGCCCACTTCTGAGAGCTTAAATAGCAAAGCACTCAACCCGGTTTTATCTTTTTTTTTAAGCCATCCACACATCTTCAAGCGTAGCGCATATTATGAGATGAAAGACGGGTGTCAGGACTTAAGACAATTATATAGGCTAGGCCTACATGATAAACAGAATACTTGGAAAAAATTCAATTTGGGTTAAAAGTCATTACAGAAATCTTTGGGAGTATTACATCTTGCGTCCCAAACCAATCAGACACCTGTCTGGAAACAAGAACCCATGGAGTCACTTGTCATGTAAAGAAATCAGCTGTGTGCACAGCTTTGCAATATTGGCACTACGACTAAGAATGCTCCCGCCAGGTAAGAGGCTCACTCTTTCTCTGCCTGTCTCCTCATCATCTAGAGAAGGAGGTTACTATTAATAATAGCACTGAAGAATCTTTCAAATAATTTTGTTTATAACTTCATGATGCATTGTTTTAGCACAATGGCAATACATGGTACTGTTTGATCTTGAGTATTTGCATTGGCTTGTAACTGTCTGACATATTGCACTTTAAAATATTTGTTGTTTTCATTTAGCATCTTTCCCTTTCTAGCCACCAAAAAACCTCTGAATAGATCATCTTACCAGCTCTGCTGCCCCTGTGAGCCAGAGAACACAGCTCCCTCCAGGTCAGGTCATGTGGCTCCAATTCAGCATTTTGAAATAATGAGCTCTCCAATTAAAAAGGTGCCTTTGAGTGATGAATAGGTGGTATAAAAGAAGTCAGCACCTGTACAGAAGAAAAATGAGATTTAATGCAATGAAACCCCTTACTTTTTGGTACATCTTTAGAAAAATTAAAACCAGTAAAGGCAAAGTAGGAAGAAGAGATTCATGGCTCTTCTTTATCTGCTTCAAATGTATAAGAATACACCAACATATCACACTTGGTTCAGGCTTGCTCTGGATCATTTATATAGCATCCTCAGTAACTCCCATTCCAGGCAGAATAGATATTTACACATAATGTATACTAACATATATAGCTTCTAGATATACATCAGCCATAATATTAACCTAAAAGCAATTTTTTTTATTACTTTATGCATCAAAATACAGTATTTTCTGGAGGAAATAAAATGCTCTGTCTTTGCTTTGGCACTCTGCAGTTGCATGCAGTTCAGGAGCATTATAATTGACAGAGAATGCATTTAAATACCCAGGGACAAGCATTATTTTTGGAAACATCAAGTAGTTGGATTCATTGCAGATCAAACTGAACCAGTTGGAGAGCAAAAGACTCGACTCTCATCTATCCTCAACAGACTGAGGAATATCTTCAGGAATGGAAAGGACTTGTAATAGCATTCAGGCACAAGGAATGTGTTTAGAATCAAATGCTATTCATACACCTCTCTAATGGGCTTTGTACCCTCCTATTATCACATACACTGAAGCATAAAATGATCAAGCTAATTATTTTTCTTGCTTTACATTGTCCTATACTTTATACTGCTTTTTACAAGAATTGTTCAGAGATTATAATCAGTGATCTGTGTACAATCACACCTTCCCAAATGTTCCTGCAGTCTGTTCAATCAACTTAAGCTTTACTTCTGTTCTGCCCAACAGCCTCAACCAAATGATCAGCACTGATTTCCTTGAACGCTGATTTTCTTGATGTAGTTCAAACATATTGGTCCTATCACCTCTCAGCCTTTTCTCAGAAATAAGTAACTCCAGTCTTGTAGATGTATTGATGTCTATGCACCGTCATACCATATGCCACGCAAGCTTCCCTAAGCCGAAATGCAGTGTCTTGTATTTATAATCAAAAAGGAAAAAAAATAAAATCAACAT
The DNA here is from genome assembly GCA_008711295.1 of Anarhynchus alexandrinus. NCBI lineage: Eukaryota > Metazoa > Chordata > Aves > Charadriiformes > Charadriidae > Anarhynchus > Anarhynchus alexandrinus. The sequence continues at coordinate 1,214,410 of VUYV01000076.1, read as the reverse complement.
TTTGAGTGACTTTTTCCTCCAAGTCCTTGGTACAATATAAACAGTAGATACACTGCTACAATTACATTTCCAATTCAAAGCTATATATGTATCGCCCTTTGCCTACTCCCTATATCAGATCAGTGGCTGTACTTGCACACTTAAAATTCACAGCTCATATTTCAAAAAGCTTCAGTATATCCAGAAAAAAAAAAAATCAGCTCACATTATCTCTTTTCTATTAATGGCATAATGAGGACCTAACATCTGTCCTTTTTATCACCATGAATCTTACAAATGTGAATTTTTCCAAACATTAACCTTTGGAAATGCAAAGTCTCAAACAAGGTAACATCATCTTGAAACATATACAACATACCAGTATGCACATTTGGAGATCTCATTATGTAGAATAAATTTCGATAAGATACTAAGGTTAGGACATCACATCAGATTGATAAAATCCTGTTGGTACCACAACATACTTTTACATAACTCTATTAAAATACAAAAGTTGCTATATTTCCACAGGCAGCTGTAATTTAGATTAGTGCCTCAATTAAAATACAAAGTCTTTCACTTGCAAAGATTTGGTAGAATTTATTTGTTCTAGGCCACAGCAGTGGGTACCATAGAGCAGTCTCCTGTCAGCACTCTGCGATAATTGGTGTGGAACCCAATAACTGCCAATTTATTAACTTACAAATTTGTTAAATTATAAATCTATTAATCCAATACTGCAGAATGCTCCATAAAGGAATGATGATGACACTAATTGGGAAATCTGATTCTCAAATAACACAGCAGGGCGAGTGGAAGGGGGAGATCAGTACTCTGTTCCTAATGACCTGTCCATATCATCATGCTGTGAGGGCACTGCATAGGGGGGAAAAAAACACCACAAAAAAATCAACTTCTAACCTCTTCATAGAGGATGAGACAAAGTTCTTGAAGGTTTCCACTGTACTTGGACAAGTCTGTGCTTGGTCTTTGGCCAGACTTGAGGACCCGTGAGCAGTTCCTGTCGGAGCACACAGCTAACAGCTCCTGCTGACTTTCCTCCCCAACCTATAAGCACCCGTTCTTTGCAGAACAAGTCTGAATCACGTTCTGCTTCAAACCTACTATCAAAGGGTTGTCGATATTGAAAGTGATCCAAGATTAGGTTGCTCATTCCTCACCTCGTTCATTCCAAATTCAGGCAGCAGCACTGCTTTTCAAAGATTTATTTGTTCATGACTATATACCTATCAGATACCTGAATACCTCAGATGAGAACAACTCAAAACAAATCCTACATGCTGACCTCAAACTGACAGTGAAACCCTGCCCAGTGGGTTTCTGTACGCACTGGAAATTTTTTTTTATGCTTTTCATAATAAGCACCACAAATTTTTGAAGATGGCCGTCTCTGACACTTGACTTACTCTCTTCATTTTGTTTTCTATGACAAAGGGAACAGATTTTTGAAATTCTCACTTTATTCAAGCAGTTCCCCTGAAGTCACCAAGGTGCTTCCGATACATATCACAGCTGCAGAATTGTATTATGTAGCTTTGAAAAAATGTGGAAAGTGGTAGGACATTTGAGAATTGAGCAGAAACAAAGAAACAATGTTTTTCAGCAGGGAACTGAAGGGACATGCAAAAAGCAGAAGCGTTATGGTCTATCTAATACCATATGACAACTTCTTCTCAGTGATTTGTAACATTTTGAGTTCAGCCAAATACTCATTTTTGTTATGTATTTTAGCTGATGATAGTTTCTTTAATGAAATGGTGCACACGTTCCTTTATATTCCTCTAAATCCTTTCTTCACACTCGCCACTTCCACAGCACAGATACAATGCTTTTTTGATTACAAGTAATCAGCCCTGCTGATGTCCACCAACAGCTTCAGCCTCCTTTCCCCGCAGCCTGCATTGAGGCCTAAGCAGTTTCCAGCGTGGCTCCACTCCTTCCAGAAACAGCAACCAGTGATGCAGGAACCACCCCGTCCCAGGAACGTGGTAGGGCTTCACGACAGAGAACACAAAGCTCCCATGTCCACCAATACATGCAACTGGATAGCGAAGTGTAGAAAATAGGCAGTTTTGTCATACTAAGAGAATGCCAGCAGCTTATAACATCACTGAGGAACTTGTAAGATAGTAGGTACACACCTCTGTAGTCAGACAATCCCCATATTGGAGAATCTCATTTATGAAGTGTTGCTGGGTTTCTTATTTGCCTTTTTTAAAAATAATTCTATTTTAATTGTTGTAACTTGTGTAATCTCACTGCTTCAAGTGTGTTGTTTTGATTACACAAGTCTTATGCACCAGTTCCCAAGAATCCATAGCATTTGATACATTATTTGCACAAGGAGGTAAATTCAGTTCCTTTACACCCAACTGACTTTTCTGAAGGGTTGAGTGGTGATAAAGAAGGAAAACTTGGGAGCTAAGGTAGTCAGAATAAATTAAATTCTCCCTTTTATACTCAGGGCTGCACGGGCAGCAGCTTAGGAACACAGATCTAGTTACAGCTTAAAAAAATTTAAAAAAAAACCAAACCCAACAGATTTTGCAGGTTCAGAAGAGTCTTGTGAAAACTAACGGGCACGTTACATTTTCCAAACAATAAATGAACAGAATTAGCAGATGTCATCTGCACTGCCAGAGCTGCTGCAGCAGTAGCCTCACCTAACCTGTTTTGTTAGTTTAGGTGGTGTCCACAAACTCTGCAGGCTTTACTGTGCACAAGTTGTCTTTCCAAAATGCTGCGCTAGCCTCGTTGTTCACTGAAATCTGATAAATTCTCCAATTCCCAGACAGGTAGACAGAAGAGTCCCACAAGGTGAACTTGCACGATCTCTGTCAAAGCAGACTGAAAAGATTTATGCCAGATGTATGCACGCTCATCTTCCACCAACAGACAGATAAAGTTGGCCTGCTGCTTCCACTTTAACCAGCTAAAGCTGTCGTGGCAGACAACCAAAATGAAAGTAAATTAATTTACTTCCTAGTTTTGCAGTCATATGCTGGCCCAGGTCATCCCCTCCCAGAAGCTTCCCTGGTTACAAGCTGCATAATCTATATTGGTGTATTCACAGGGAAAAAAATAGATGGAAAAAGAACGCTTTTCAGGCAATCAGATCACCATTTCCATCCAAACATAACAATAAACACACCCATTCAGTTTGGCTTCATTCCCTGTGTCATGATGGGGACAAACCCCTCAAGAAAGAAACCGCAATTGGCAATGTATAGGACAACTACTTTTGCTTTAATTCAATTAACATGAAATGTCACTGATTTCAGTGATGAAGCATCTGATGTCCTTCCCATTTCTTCATTATTAAAGGGTCACATAAGCTTCTTGTTTGCATATATTACCTCTTTTACATCAAACCTAAAACACAGACTTTGAGGAACACAAACACCCCTTTTCTGTTATTTTTACTTCCATTTTACCCCTGTATACAGGAGGTGATTTAGAGCAGCAAATCACTATAATTGCATCTGCTACTGTTGCATTTTTCTGCTTCTTCAAAGCTGATTTCAGCATTTTTTGATGGCACAGGGTATAACATTTTATTGACCAACAAAGAAACATCCTGCAATACATTTCCATCTCCCTTATATTGATTTAAGTCAAGCCTGGCAATCATTTAAAATCAAACATTTTACAGTCTGCCAGAGCAACCTCAAACACACAACAAGAAAAAATTGTTTTGTGCACAAGTGGACGCATGAAAGGCTTGAAAAGCCCTAAAAACAACAAGCAGGACCCTCTTCCTCCAAACTCAATAAACAGGGTCTTGTCTCTAAGGCATCAAATCTTAGCAACCTGTCAAAGCACACAGACAAGTAAAAGGCTGAAAAACATGCCTTAGAGTAAAAGAATTGACGAGATCAATCCATTTAGTTTATCAAAATGAAAGGTTAAGTGGTGGCTTGATCACAGCCTCTTGCTATCTACAAAAAACTGACAATCCTTTAATCCAGCATTCAAAAGTATACAAGATTCAGGACAGCTCAACATACCAAATCTAGAAATAAAGGCCGGCTTTTAAATAGCGGGGCAACTGCCAACTACAATGAGATGCCATGGGGTGAGGTAGACTCTCTGCAACCAGGATGGTCTCCAAAAATGACATGCTCTTCGTCAGAGGCTTTCAAACTTTTTCAGTTTGTGGAGTTCTGAAAAATTTTGGGAGGAGATGCAATTCTCTATACATAGTTTAATGCTGCCGACAATTGACAATATATCTGCTGGTTTTTTGTTACCTTTCTGCAGTAACCAGATGTAATATTAGGACCTACAAATGGCACACAGACCACCGGTTTTATTCAACAGCATTTAATTCAGAAAAGTTTAGGTGACACAAGGGCCCACACTATCAGATCACAAATGGTCTCTCACCATCTTACAGTTGGGCATCAACAAGAGCTGCTAGAATAGCAAGAAGACACAAAACCATGTCTCCAGAGACAAATTAGCCTCCAGTGATAATAAATACTTCAAAGGACCTTTGGAGAGACCAGCAACTGGAGACTTACAAAGAAGACAATGCAGCTGGAGAAACCAGAGAGAAGAGAGTACTGACTCCCAACAGAAGGTCCCCAAATTTGTAAAGAAGTGGTAACACCTGCTAAGATTAGGTATTTGCATAGTTTCTCACTTATGTAAGTGCTTTTCCCTGCTTGATTTGCACCTTCTATGATCTACCTCTCCCACTCCTGCTTTTACTGAATGGTAAAGAATAGACTAGGGAAAGATCATGCATTGAAATTTCTGTCATTCTTGTAAGTGAAGTCACAAAGACAAACGTCTTGCATGTTAATAATTTTTGAAGCCTCGTAATTGTTTTCCAATGAAAGCCGATGATGGTGTGATAGCTCTCTGAAGACATATATTCAGAAAAATGACTCCTTATTGTCTTGTACCTAAACTATAAGCCTGATGAACAGGCTCATACCCTAGCAACTATTTTCCGTACTACACATGAAAGTTTGTATCTTACAAAAAGTGAAATTTATATCCTACAAAGCTCTAAGCATATAAACATGCACAAAACTACACGTTAAAGGGCAAACCCTGCTTCCTCCTTCAACATCTCCTGCCCAAAACTGGTCAGTCCATACTAATGAGGATAGGGTTTGGCTCATCTCCTCAGGTACCACGTACGTCCAGCCCACAAAGGCTGTATCATAATACATTAATGTTACTTTAATTGCTGAATGACATAGCTTTAATTGCTTATGACACCAACTGTCGTAAAATCACATTTGTGAAGTCAAGATATGCCACCAAATAACTTGAAAAGTACATTTTTAAGCTGTGCTGCAACTCTGTTGTTAAAATTAATACACGTGTAATTCTTCTTTAAGGTTAACCAGCAGAATATTAAGTACAAGGCCCACTACCAAGTTAAAGGGTACAAACCACATAGATGGATTGGATACCTTTTACCTTTACAGTTTCAAGTGTGAGGGTTTTGTTCACTTAGAGGAGCAGGTCTTCTGTGAGATTTCTGCTGTTATTGCCTTGCTTCTGTTAAGCTGTGAGGATTCTCACTGTGATAATAAACTATCAGGGATCACTTGTCAGATGTATGTCTAACCTCAGTAGTAAAAACTGACAAAAATATACTCTGCTGCTTCCACCACAAAAGCATAAAATATTTCCTACAATAGCTTTATGGGGCTATATCAAAGCACAGCCCTGATTCAAGAACAAGTCTTGTTTTCACCTTGCAGCCTGTGTCTAATTCCTTTCCACAAGCATTTGAACCAAGGTCAAGAGGCTGTAGCAGTGACAGGAGGCTCCCTCTGGGAGGGGACAAGGTGCCAGGGACCCGAAAGGGGTCAGTGGGTAGCAGACCACATGCAGAAGAAGGGACCGCATGCTGGTAGCACTCTTCCATGTTACTTGGGTACAGCTCCCAGAAGAGATTTTCCTCCTGGCTAGCAACTGGATCCAAGTGTAGCACAAGCAGGCTGCTCAGGACCCACCTACGCCACCTACTTGGACATCAGGTTGTAGCAACGGCTACTAAACAAAGCTCCAGCAGAGACATCAGCAGCAGGAGCAGCTGATGGTGACAGCCTCCTCATCTTTGCCTTGACTGCTAGGGCACTGCTTCGCGGATCACCCAAGGCTAAACGATTGCCAATACATGCGCATCAGCACATTGTTATTAATGACTGTAGCGTGCAGGGGTGTTGATTCCATGGTGCCAGATGGTGCTTTGAAAATGGTGCTGACTCACAGAAGAAAGAGAAATAACGAGATACTAAGCTACTAATAATTTAGCTTGACTCTAAATCCCAGAGTGCCTTTGTCTTTCAGTAAATATCCCATAATACCCATCAAGCAAAGAACCAGCCAGCATATAGCTGAGTAGCAGAAAAATGCATCATGACTGCCTAATGTTTTGTGCTTTTATAGCAAAGGGATATTTCCCACAACAGAAGCGGGGAGAAAGGAAGCAACGTTACCAGAGATGAGGAAGGAACATTCACCCTCTTTTTGGGACGGACCAGAAACGTGGGCAGATCTGGGCTGGCAGCGGGTGGCATGTGGTGGTATTCTGCAGTATTTGTGGTAATGCAGGTCTCTCACTCTCTCCGCAGAGGCACCCACGCACACACGCTCAAATTGCGTTTTATTTTAGCAGCCTCTGAACAAATCACCAGGTGTTAGTGCATCCAAAACGTTATTACTGTTTTTAAACCAGGTTTCACTCCCATGGGCATTTTTCATGGGTTTAACTTTAAAGTTCAACTTGGGATTTGCTACTGTTTTGCAAACAGACTTTCACAGAACTAAAATACATTTTCCCAGCCAGTAACCTCTGTGCTGTCCATTTCATTCAAACGCATTGAAAGTTATACTCAGAAAGCTTTTGGCTGGATGACCTAGGTCATAACCTAATCATATTTCTTACTTTGTTGGGCTTTCTTATAGATACCTACTTTAAATTTTAAGCATTTAAATAATACATCCTGCACAAGCAGGTGCATTGTCAGGGTTAGGACTTTTCCAGTCTCTACAAGTCATCTGACTAGCTGCAGTGCCAACAATGATCTTGTTTTCCTAAAGTTACAGGGAAGCCAGTACACATTCCTATGACTAGCTGTGAAATTAAGTTCAGTTTCAGCAGCAGGAATACCTTTTTCCTTCCAGCAGCTTTCAAAACCCCAGGAATGACACTGTTTTCTATCTAAAACTGTGTCCAATTTAAATGAGTGATTTATTACAATTAATGCAAATAGCTTAAAGCAGATTTAAGACTATTAAGTGTCTACGCTAAGTCAAATGTACTAATTATTTGAAGACAATCTAATTATTTTGACACGCAAATAAAAGTTTGTGAACATACAGACTCAGGAAATTGAAAATCATCTTCCAGATACAACCAAGTACTTAATGATATTCCAGAACAGCCTTTTCAGTTTGAGAAAAATTAAACTATTTAAAACTAAATAGATTTCTATTTAAATCTCAATTTCACTTTTTGATGGACTATATTATCAAAGAAATTGCTCACATTAACAATACAAGAAGCATTTAGAAAAGTACTCGTAGGACAATTAGTAAATGTAATGATAGAGTCAATCTTGTAGAAAGCAAAGAGGGAATTTTGCCTAAGGATGCCTGTGTTAGACACAAGATATTTGATACAGCTGCCTCCTCTGCTGGTGTAAATCCAGAGGAGCCCCAAAGTCAGCTCACTGTCTACTTCTGTATTGCAATTGCTGAATAGGAAAGTAGAGGGCAGTGAGAGGAGGCAAATTTGCCTAAAGTCGAGTTTTCCAATACCTCCACCACAATTCGATGCAGAGAAAGGAATGGGAGAAGAGGCCTCAAAAAGTGGGCTACTACAGAAATAAAGTTCCATGAGGAGGCAGTTTTGTCAACACAGAGAGAGCCTCAAAGAAATTACAAATGGCTGAGATCACTCCAGACCTCCGTGAGGATAGATTTCACTTAGTCACTTTAAGAATGCAGTTAAGCGCGCCTTGAAAAGTAATGAGATCCCATCTGTAAAGTCCTCCAAAAAAGTCTAAAGTCTAGAAAACCATTACTCTCTTATGCAAGAGCAGTCTCTTCTGCAAGGGAAAGTATGCATCACTTGCGAGGAAATTTGAGAACTGTCTTCACCGGTGCTGTCCTACTTCTTCAGTCAATTGGCACCATCAATAAAACCTTGACAGCAAGGAACACTCCAGAAGGTGGGCAAATTGCCTTTACCCAGAAGTCTCCCTGACAAGGAAAAAAAATTCCGTCTAGTTTTAAGAGTGAGCATATACTGACATCAAGTGGTGGAACAGACTGGTGGAACAGGCCTCCCTTCCCTATTCCCTGTGGGGTTTCCCTCCATTTGAAACAGCAGTTTGCGATTTGTGCCATCTCTCTTCATCTCTCTGAAGGTAATGGCCATTTACTGAGTACTTTACCCAGCGCTCCTCTGCTGAAGGCTTCACAGTTTGCTCTAATCAGGGGAAAAATGAAAAATAAAAATTAAAGGGTGCATTTATGTATTTGCCAGGAGAAATGTGCTCATTTGCATGACAGCTGTCTGTCATAACTCATAACCACAACCGAGTAATGGATAATGTGCATTTAGCTCACTTAGATAACAATTATTAGCTCTGATCATTAACATCACGATGCATTAGTTAGATATGAGAGCGGCTAATCAATCTGACTCAAACTAGGGATATCAGAGATTTAGAAGCAGATCAGAGTGAAAGCTTACAGGAAATAATAGCTTTTCCAACACATTTCTATTTACACCACCAGTCCTGAATAGGGGCCATTCATGAGGCTCTTAATTCCTTCACAAAGCTATAAAGCAAATCTCCAAAGTACCTGCTAAATATGCAGAGGAAGAGTGTCCTTTAATATGTAAACCAGAGCCAATAGTCAAGACTAAAACACTCCTTAATTGTGAAAGGAATTCAAAACCCAAATTTGTATTCAAAAACACAAACTGTGCATCTCTCTTGCACGCACCAACACGTACCTTCTTCCAGCCTGTACATTTCAACGTATGCAAATAGACAGCTCTCTGTATATAGATACACGGTATTTGGGCTACAAGTTAGGATGCAAATGTCTGGAAAAATAGCCTTGGATCACAACATCGTTAACACCTTGGACCTTCATTATCAAGATTAATATCTTGCACCAGAAAGTGATTGCTTCCTTCTGTTTTCCAGAATGAGGCCAAATCTGGGATATTATGTCCAGATTTGTACTCCCAAGCATGGGAAAGACATTGATGCGCTGGAGTGAGTCCCGTGGAGGGTCACTGAGCTGGTCAAGGGCCATGTGACGAGAAGCAGAGTTGGGTTTGTTTAACTGTCAAAAGAGGAAGGCACAGGGGAAATCTTAATGCTGTCAACGAGCACATGTGGGGAAAAAAAAAGTTCAGAGTAAGGATTGTCCAACACTGGAAACTCAAGAAGTTGTGAAATTCCCACCCTTGAAGATGCTCAAAACTCAACTGGAAATGCCTTGAGCAACCTGATCTAATTTGGAAGTTGGAGAAAACTTTGAAGCCAGCCATGCTTTAAGTGGGGCCTTGAGCCAGACAACCTCCAGATGTCCCTCCCAATCAAAATAAAAGTATTCTGTGATTCTGTTATCTGGGACACAAATTAGCTGTGGTGATAATTTAACACTTTCTACTACATTGCTACTGCAGGTGTTTCCCTACAGAGAAGAAAAATAATCTAATACTTAAATAAATGAACAAAAAATCTGAAAATATGCTATTTTAGGTAATGTATGAAAATTATGATTATAGATCCCCATACTCTCAAAGATAAGGAAGAGTTAGTCAACTAAACCAGAATGAAATGTATTATACTGAAAATACAATCCCCTCTCAAATGTGAGTTGCATTGTCTGGCATTTAGTCTGGCTTTTGGGGGGTCTTAACTCCCTTTTTTCTCTCTGCTTACACTGAAGCTATAGATGCTAACATGCCTCGGAGCTACGTCAATAATAGGTTTACACAGAATCCACAGTGAAACAAATTAATCTCTGGCACTATCTCCTGTGCATAATGACAAAAGGGATGAATATAACACAAGCACATATAATTGCTGCAAAGCCAGATGCAGCTCCCTTTTGAGTCCCCTATTCCCTGATTTTCTAACCACCTTCCAGCTGTGGGACTCCTGGCCAGGCTCCAACAGTTCAATTACTGCATTTTCCCCAGAGCTCTATTTCTCTCGAATTTCATAGGTTTTCAAGGTGACGCCCTGTGGACCATAGGAGTTGCTTGGCCTTAATTTCAGCTTTCACACCAAGTTCAGCTAGCAAATTCTTGGTCTCAGCTACTTGTATCACCTCAGCCATGCTGAGTTTTTTATTGCAAAGGAATTGACATCAAAGACTCTGTTTTAGCGTAAAGGACTGTGAAAGCCACAATTAATGGCTGGAGCCATGGACATGCATCGCCTGCTCTTACAATGCATAATCTACCAATAGCTACATGATTACAATGGACAGTTTCCTGCTCCAGAGACAAAATGCTTTAACGCTGCAGCTACTACTATGGTCTTTGGTATGCGTGCTGACTCTTTAATGATGAGTACTTCTCAATATGCAATTGGTAATGCAAATAATGGCTTAGTTATACACAGAAAATCTTTTCAGCATAATAAAAATGTTCTCTCATGTTCCCAGTGTAACAGATGTCCTGTTTAATTGCACTTGAAATGTGAAAATATTTAAAGTTTTGCATAATACTCAAAATAGAAACTCATATAATAAGCAAAATAAGTGCTGTCTTCCAGAAACTGGGGTTGGGAGGGACACCAAAAAAACCACAGTAGAACACTTTCTATCAGAGTACAAAATAACTTAATTTGTCTTGTGATCACAAACAATAAAATATATCATTTGCTAATACAGGAACCTGCATGTCAGCACTTGTGAAAAAATACAGCAAAACATTATGCTAAAACTGCACTTACATAGCTTGTTTCTCAACTCGCCCTTACCATAAAATAATAATTAAAACTACTAATACCTCTTAGCAGGATTCTTAGACTGTTTGGATAAACTTTCAAGACAATCAGATCACTTACCCCTCCTATGTAGTTCTGCATTACATACAGGCACATAGCACTGTAGACATAGAAAATTTCAGACAAGGGAAATAAAAGGACACTTTGATTTTAAACTCAAAATCATGCATTGCGCAATTAATTTCATAAATTACAATAACTGATAGCTATACCATCCAGAATTCCCTACTGTAACACCTTTACTTACTCCAAATAGAGCTTCAACCAGAAAACGTCTTGCTAAGAACTAGTGAAGAAATGCAGCCAGAGTGGATTAAAAAAGGAGAGTTTCTGTAAGAGGAATGACCTTCCTTCTTCACAGCAATTTTTTTTATTATGCAGATTCCCTGCATAATACTGTCACTCTACAGCTTAAAGTGAACTTATTTTCCTTTCTGACTGCATTATAATGAATTATTTGAAAACTTGAAGCCTGCAAACCTTACTAAAACTGCTTATTACAAACCCTTTACCTTTCTTTTTCACTTATCCAAGACACAGAACACAACTTCTGTTTTCATTAACGAAGTGACCTTTCACATCTAATTTGAAATTCTTCACATCCAAAGTCTCAAATACCACAACACTGGAGTTTACTCCTCTGTGACACTCAATTATCATCCCTGCTTTCACATGCATTGAATAAAGCACACAGATCCTCACTGAAAATTCTTTGTTAATGACACATGGCTTTTAATCATTTTTCCTACACAATTCAACACTTTAGCACTGTTTCCTAAACTTCCTTCACTTCTCCTATCACTGCCAAGACAGATGTGCCAGAAGTATATATAATGCCCTGACATTCTTCACTAGCTGAATAAGAGTTCTTCTCTTAGCCCAGACCCTCTTTTTGTCAGATAATATGGTATTTGTGTATTAAACCTCTAGAATACCAATAACTTAGCATTCCCTTATTAATGGTACCAGCAGAGTCCGAAAAATTTCCCTTCAGCATTAAGAGGCCATAACCACGTAGGCTTCATTCCCACCAAAGGTAACTAACGTTTGCACATCTGGTTCAGATACTTCAATAGACAGGCGATGGATTACTTGCATTATGTTTGGATCACTTTGACTGAAGATCGAAAAACAAGCACAGTTTCTATGAGACACAGTTTCTATGAGACAGTATAGAACTATCAGCCACAAGGAAGCCCAGCATCCATTTATCATCACTGGCTCAGCTCCCTCTACAGCAAGCCACCCAAGAGGATGAGGAAGACCTGGGACCAGGGAGTCGAGCACAACCAAGCAAGGACATCGAATGCCCTCCCCTGCAGGCAGGCAGAAACTGCAAGCAGGTGCCAACGAGCAGATAAAAAGAGGATGTGGGTAACGTGGATGGAGATAGTCCTAGAAAGCTGCAGGGCTACACTTAGGCTTTTATCACAGGCAGCAAATCTGCCATTTGGAGCTGAATGCATGAAGACCAAATCAAAATAAAGAAAAGCTTAACCAGCAATAGCTAGTGTGTGTTGGAGCTTTCTAATGGCGTTATTTCTTCCTTGCATACCTTTGCAAACAGACCTGAAGGCGACCTCAAGGGATGCTGCACTATGGCTGCTACACCTGCATTTGTCATCTTGCATACAACACCGCTAGTGCCTGGACATGATAAAAGCCATCCATTTACAAGCAAGCTACGCTGCCACTACCACTTCTGCTAACTGTCTACCTTTAACCACCTTCCATTCCCAAAAGACAATTGGAATAATCTGCATTTAGTAGAACAGCAGGAAGAGGATCCAGTCTTAAGCCACTACCTAGTCATTTAGGGATAAAACTCCCAGGTGTACCATGAGTTAATTACACAAAACTCTGCACAAAAAAAAAAGAGAAAAATTTCTTAAGTCTGCTAGAGGAATCCTGCTTCACTTAGCTGAAAAAATGTAGCTTGGACTGGAGGTAAAGTGTGTGGGGGAATGGTTATCATTTTTTTAAAGATATTCTGAAAACTGCCTTTAGGATTGATTAGCTTTTCCTACGTACGGAAGAAAATTGCTGGAAGGAGCTGGAGGAATTATGAAGATTAAGAAATTAGACTTGATCAAAGGCTTTCACAGCATGGCACCAAAATTTTGAAGAAGGCCCTTATCAGATTTTTCTCCTCGGGAATGTTTAAAAATGGATGGTTCAGAGCAAGCTTGGGAATCTTCAAATAGTTGGGAACAACCTGGTATTTAAGAAACTACTTACACCAGTCAAGGTGTTAACACTATTCTCAGTGCCTGAATACAAGAACCTGGTTACTACCCTTCTTTCAGAACTTGTAAGCCACCTCTTCATGGTTTAAAAAAAAAGTGTTCATGGACATATAGCATTCCCAAGTGAAAGGTTTTAGCTTAGCTTCTTTGAGACACTGGGGGGGTGGAGGGGTCGGGTGGTTTTTTTCGTGTCGGGTTTGCCCAGTCTCTGTGAAAACATCCAAAGATGGAGATCCATCTTTGGAAGAGGGCAGGTTTAGATTGAACATTAGGAAGAAGTTTTTCACTGTGAGGGTGGTGAGGCACTGGAACAGGTTGCCCAGAGAGGTTGTTGAGTCCCCATCCCTGGAGGTGTTCAAGGCCAGGCTGGACGTGGCCTTGGGCAGCCTGGTCTAGTGGGAGGTGTCCCTGCCTATAGCAGGGGGGTTGGAACTCGATGATCTTCAAGGTCCTTTCCAACCTAAACCATTCTATGATTCTATGATCCACTGCTTCTCTGGGTGACCTGTCCCAGGGCTGCCTGGTCAAAAAGATTTTCTGATATCCAACCCAACCCTTTAAAAGTAGTTTTTGGCCCTTGCTCCTCTGTGTCTTCTAGCACCACTGAAAACAGTCTGTCTCCATTATGTTTGAACCTACTACTAAAAAACCTAGTCACAGGCTGCTATCACATCACCCCTCTGGGTACCTCAGAGGGACCTCAGCTGCTGCCTTTAAAGACAGACATAACATCCACCTTTTTTGAAATATCAAGGATCACCCCAATCACTTCAGTTTATAGTTGACAGCAACATTGCAATCACATCAACCTGCTCTCCTTGCAGCCTCAGAAATATGCCATATTCCATTCCCCCAGATTTGAAGACATCCAACTTCTTTATATAGTCCCTAACCTGCTGCCCTACTGCTGGCAGCCTCTCTCCTTCCCAAAGCTTACCGATGGACACAGTGGTCTGGGAGTAGGCTTTCCCTTTGAAAACTGAGATGCAAAAAGGCTTAGGCTATCACAGCCCTTTCCGTATCATCTAAAATTAGTTCATCTCCCTTTACGTATGGCCAAACAGTTTCCTTGAACTTCCTCTCCCTGCTAGCATACTTGTAAAATCCCTTCTTGCTGGTTTTTTTGGCCTTTGTTTAGAGCTCCAGCTGGTCTCTGGCCCTTCCAATTTTCTCCCTTTGTGCTTGTTGCCTATTATTGTTTCCATTTTTTGTATGCTCTCTTTTTGCATTTCAATTCATAGCAAAGCTCCTTGCTTAGCCAAACCTGCTAGAATTCCCAGTCTTACTGCAAAACAGCAGATCTCAACCAGTTTTCTTTAAAATTCAGCCATTTCTCCTGCGCACCATTAGCCTTCGTTTTGCCTAGCAATCTCCTAAAAAAGCTCAAGTCTGCTTTCTTGAAAGCCGGGACACTACCTCTGCTGCTCACCTTTCCACCCTTCCCCTCCAGATACTCGATCCGGTCATCACCTTATGGTCACTACAGCTCAAGCTGCTGTCTAGAGCCATTGTTTTTCCACTAGGTACTGTCTTCTGCTTGTGACCACCATGTCACGCAGAGCATTACCCTTGGTTGCCTCTTTTAAATTTCCATTAGAAAACTGTCACAGACACTCATGAATAGCAACTCTAGAGACACTATGGGAGAGTCTCTTCACAGCCTGCCTCGTAAGTGGGACTATGCAGCTTTCTGCTCTCACCTCTTCCATCTGCAGCTCTCTGAGGGAACACGGATCCAAGAAACACTGTTTTGAAAGCAAAAGCTATTTTGGCCTGTAAAAAGTCAAAAAGGCTCTAGTTTCCCCTGTTTTTGAAGCACCAGGTTGGGCCTTTGAACAGGAACCCTACAGCCTTTCCCAGGTATGACTCAGTCTGTGAAGTGAAACAGATTAGTGCTAAATTAAGTTGCAGTTTTCCTTTGCTCCAAGTGGGTTACAGACTGGCCCAGTAGCTCCCATTGCATTTATCAGACAAAATCTCCCCATTTCAGAACTTTCAGTTGCCTTTACTAAGGCACAACAAAAATAGATCAGTCCTGTAAGTTCTGTATTAAATACAAAAAAAAAGTAGAATTCAAACAGTAGCCAGACTCTGGTTGAAGAAAATTTAAAAGTTCAGGGTTTGTTCCACTTTTTCCCCCTTCTCCAAATGGACTCCTTCAGAGAAGTAATTAGATCTAAATGTACTGTGAATCAAAGGGACTTGGGCTGCTGAATCATATTTCTGATGGATATTACACACTAAAATGCAGTTAAATAATTGTATACCAAAAATTTATTTTGTATATCAGAATAGTCTCCAAAATTGGTAAAAAACCCTCTGTGGCTCATCCCCAAGGTTATTTGTATGCTATATAGCAGCCTGAACAAATTTTCACTACTATTCATCCTTCAGAAAGGTAGGTTTAAACAGAAATGGTTACAATATTTTTAACTGCAGCAGAGGTTTAATTATGAAGGATTTAAAGTATCATTGGAATAGGAGTTCATAAAGAAAAACATTTTAAAAATGTTAATGGAAAAACTTGACTTTTCTTTACTATAACCAAAAATAACATGTTAGAGATCATGAAGTACCAGAGACCTTTTTTAAGTGGCAGTGATCTTGTATAAAATCTTCATCCTGGTCTACAATAATTGGACCCAAAGTCCCTCTAAGCTAGTAACAGAAATGGTGTTTTTATGGTTTCTTAGAAAATATGACACTTTTTTACCCAAAGCTTCAGCAGTAGCCTGCAGGGGAGTGAAATAGAGAAGATTCTAATTTAAAACCAATTAAAGATCAGTCACTCCATGCGATCAGTAATTGTACTCTATTGAGGTGGCATTTGTTTTCCAACCTCATACAATGTTATGAATATGGAAAAGCTCCAAATTATACTTTGGTGTAATGATAGGTTTTCTACTACTGGTACGCAAATGAAGCGATGTGATATACAAATCATGATTGTCAAACAGCATTTTAATGCCTCTGAGCAGCCCCAAGTTAAGTAGGTTTCCACAAGCTAGAGGACCTTGACAATTAGCAGAAGGATCACAAGTTGCTTTGCCTTCTCCCTCTACATTACAAGATGTCAAGCCTGGATCAGTTGGAAAAAGATAATTACCTTTCCCCCCCACCCAAAGGAACAGGATTTTCAAAGGGAATTTAAAAGAAAAAAAAAAATCACTGCTGGTTCTAAGCTAATTAGACATTTAAAACTGCCTTGCTTGGCCTTGATGTTGTAGGAAAAGCACTTAACTCACAGGCTAATTATATTCTTCCTCACGGACATCACCTTTTCTTTCCTCCCTCCCAATACTCCAGAACAATACGAGTTTCGTGAAGCCTATGGGACTAAGCTGAAATGCAGCCAATGCATTGGCTACGCAAGGCTACATGCTGCCTTGGGCAGTCAGACTCCAAGAAAACAAGGTCTCAGAGCGGGTCAATGGTCAGGGCTAAGCCCTGGTTTGCGATTCAAGTCTCTGGTATTCAGCAGATTCCTTGTCCTACCCTGGAAATGCTCTCTCAGCAGATTCCTTGTCCTACCCTGAAAATGCTCTCTCAAACCCTCATCTCAGGGTTTGCCATTGGACAGATGGGTGCAGCACAACTTTTCTTCCTGGTAGGCATTAGGGGGATAAACATGTTCCTAACCTTGATGTACATTGATGTTTGGCACACAGGTATGAATGTGAAGCCTGGTCTAGGATGCTGGATACAACTTCAAAAATAAGAGACATTGGCAAAATTAGTGAACATAGAAGTATTTAGGTCATACATTAATAAATCATTTCTCATACTAAAAGCCCATATATCAGTTGCCTCTGGGAATACAAGAATAAATCCATCTAAAAAATTGTTCCAGCTGAAGTGAACTAGAAAACAAAACTTAGATGCATATCGCAAAAAAATACAGGGGTAACAAGCACCACAGAAATCATCCCACCCTTCTGAAGTACTGGAGACACTCTTCCTACAAAATCTGATAAAGGCAAAACCTCAATTTTTGAAGATACAGATAACAAGATAATCTGTATCACTAGATTTAAACCTTTGAAACAAGAGTCTGAATCACTGCAGAATCACTACAGAAGTCGCAAAAGCGAAACAAGTTTCAGCTGAAGTAGTAATGATTTATGACACTGAGGCAGCTCTGTTAGCAATCGCATTCCAATACAAAATAAAGTGAAGTGGATTTGAAACTTATTTCTATGGAATCCAGTATGTATTTTAGTATTTCAGATTAAAAAAGTGTTTCAGTAAAGCTAACAGAATTAGAAAAAAGTGTAAGGACGTTATTCCCATGACTTGCTATGCGTATGAGATGCTACATCTACACAGGACTAACAAGGCTCACAAGTGCAATAACCATTACTACTGTGCATTGCTAGTTTCCAAGACTCCAAGAGACACACGAAATTATATCAAATGATCACAGAGGTCCCTTTGGCCTTAAAATCAAATAGTGCTTGCGTGCAATTATTTTTTTTCTCTACAATTCTTTTGCCATATGCACAAAACATTACAGATAGATTGCAAGCAAGCAAACAAACTGAAAACTTGAAACAAACCTGGGCTAAATTCTGCAGCTCAAATGATAATTTCTACATTAACACACTTTCTCTAACACATTCACCCCAGAACACCTATCCAAAAAAAAAAAAAAAGCATTCAAGATGTGCATTGGATGAATCATTAGGCAGTGACCCTGCAGAATCAGGAAACAATGGTGGAAAATAAAACAGAGAAGCTGAGTACTTCTTCACACACCTCTTGAATCCTGATCTCCTCAGAAAGCCATGAGGATACCCTACGCTTCTTAGCTGAACCGTGCTAGAGATGTCTCCGTTTCTCTGGACAGGAAACTTCACACCAACTTGGATACAAGAACTCCTCTGGAAGTAGGTTAAGTAAAAGTCAAATGGGGATGAATTTGCTGAGGCATCCTGTGTGTGATGCCACCACCTGGGTTTTGCTATCACCAGCAGTAAAAAAAAAAAAAATCTCGCTTCCTGCAGCCTGAAATGCAGTTCAGATTTTCCATTTCAAATTTACAGACCAAACTCTCAAGACAGCTTTGTGTTTGGCAATTTATTTTTTTTTAAGACATCTGGGAAAAAATACGACTTGACTTTTCTTACTTTCTTCAGTAGTTCCCTTCCTGTGAATGCTTTTACTTTTTATTCTCGTTATACTCTAACACATTGCTGATTTTCTTCCCTTTCTTTTCTTCCTTTTGGGTTAAAGCAATTAATAATAGAAGTCACATGAAAGGCAGAACTACAGAGGAAAACCCACGGCCTAAAAACTGTGCTTGAAAAATGTGTTCTTCACTGGACAATGTCTGGTGGCCTGGGGAGAAGAGAGAAGCTGAAAATAAGCAAATCTCAGTATCTGCAAAGACAAATGAATCCTGGTGCTTTCCAGGCGTTGGGAACCAGCGGGGCTATCCCCACAGGAGATACTCACCCCATCGATACCCTTGTGGGCCTTTCATGTTCTTTTGGAGGCATGTTTTCACAGAACTTCCTTAGGCCATTCTCTCCCAGGTTTGCTTTAAAATACAAAACCTGCAAAAGTCAACGTGCACTGTGTGCAGCATTGCTGCAGCTCTCTGCAGTCATTAGTTACCTGCTACCTACAGCGGCTTTCACCAATGGGGGCCAGGCAGAACAGCTCATCTGAGCACACACACACCCCCCATCAGCCAGGGGGTCAAGCAGCTCCAAAGGCCTTCACAGACCCAAAAAAGAGACTTTGTACCCACACCGTGGACCCCAGCTGCAGCCCTTGATCACCAGGATCCTGGGTGCAAAACACATGCACCCCCTTCAAGCACAGAAATGGTCCTTTGGATTATTTTTCTCTTGGGTATTCACAATTTAGGAGCAGCTACTCATTGCTCTCTGTCCCAAGTCTGAGACTCTGCTTCTGGATCTGCATTATTACTGACAGCACGGGTAATAATTCACATGACTTTGCATTTCACAAATATTAAGTAACTAATTAGCAGTATTAATAAAACGGACCTTCTGCTTTCCATTTCTGCTAATGAATAGGTACATGAGTTTTGCATTAGATAAGAAGTCATGCATAAAGTACATCTCCTGCTGTATGCCCCAGTTTAAATTATAGCTGTAGGGTTAATTGAATACCCCAGTCTAATCTCCCTGCATATGCGCTGCATCAGGCTACAAGTAGTACCGCATCAGCATTTTGACTTAAGTTTATTTTTTTTAAACAACTCCTATAAAACACTGACTGCAAAGAGAAAAACAGCATGAGGAAGAAATATTTAAAAACAATGGCCCTGTTGAGATCACCAAAAAAGGTTCTATTTTAACAGGCTCAACAATAGTATTTTTCATATTTCAGCACATTTTTACCAAGCGACTCCTTTATATTTCCTGAATTTATAGGCTATCCTTGTCAAGAACAGAACAACAAAAAATCACTAAGACCATAATGATATGGAAAAGTTATCTGAATTAGATAGACAGTTCAGCCCATTTGATGATTTGTTTTTAGAAGACATGTATTTTATCATGTATCACATTGATGTAGAAATACATGTTCATACTTTCTATTCAT
Source organism: Anarhynchus alexandrinus (assembly GCA_008711295.1). NCBI lineage: Eukaryota > Metazoa > Chordata > Aves > Charadriiformes > Charadriidae > Anarhynchus > Anarhynchus alexandrinus. Next base: position 1,194,576 of record VUYV01000076.1, on the reverse strand, counting down.
TTCTAAAATTGTATTGCTTTGCAGAGTTAATACATTTTTTTTTTTTCTACTGAGTACAAACTCCTATTATATTACCAATATTCTCACAAACCCTTGGGTATTACCAGTTTTATATTTATTCGTATTTCCACTGATATCCGATTGCTTGACAATGTAGTCATTAGCCTGACTGAGCCCAGAAAAAATAATCTAATTTTACAAGAGTAACATAATTTTTAATTAAAAGTGACTTGACTGAAATTCAGCCAAGCCCAATCCAAAGCAAATCAATCTTTAAGGCCTGTCCCTTTTGACATACAGATAAGCTATGTGTCACACCTTTACTCCATATGATGTTCTCTCTGTAGCTATCTGTTGCATGGACTGTTATCAGGCACCTCGGTAATTGCTGGGAATAGCCACAGGTCTCACTCATGCACAGAGGGGGAGTGCTACATCTCATGCTTAATAAAACCTGACAAGACAACAAGGGACCTAATGACTATGTCAGCAGATAAGGTCTTCCTCATCGAGGTTCAAAAACAGGGCAATCCCTTCATGTTATAATGCTGAAAGAAGATGGCACTATACTAGCAACACCCACCAAAAATACTGACCCTTAGGTTTCACTGCCTACTCAAACTATCAACACATACGCAACCAGCCCTGATAGCACATAAGGGTATGAATGGCTATTGGAGAATTACACAAACTTAGGGAGTCTCTGAGCAAGTATATTCCCATTTTTCAAGCTTTTTAGTTTCAAAACCAGCCAAATCCTTAGCAAACTACTTCTCTTCAATGAAAAATAAGTCCAAGAAGGAGAGGAACTTATTCATGGGGGAGTGGTTCCACCCTTAGACATCAGAGTTGACATTTCAAAGTAGGGGAGTGATAAAGACAAAGCACTCAAATCCTTCTCAGTCCACTCACCGAAAGAAACCCAAAATCAGGACACCTCTGCAGTTCACCTCACAGGTACAGCAATGGTTTCTGCTGCTATGAGTAGTGGTAACGCACTGCTCCGTGTTGTTAGAGGGTAAGAAATTTGCCATTAACAAGTAGGACTGGAATAGCAAAACTTAACAGCCTTCTTTTCTAATGTCTACAGATGATAGTCAGGGGCAATATTAAGAACTCGCTGATCATTGCTCACTTTTAATTTGTTCTCTGTCCCCAATATGTTCTCTTTAACGAGCGTAACTGTATGTGCAGATGAACTCATCCAACAACTACTGCAAGCAAGCATAGGCTGTAGAAGCCACCTGGCCCTAAAAAGCTGTACTGAAAAGCTGAGATTTTCTAAGTATTCACTGATACAATTAATGCACTGAATAGGCAGTTCCTGACCCAGGAGTGTAAACTCTAATATGGATTAGACAAGCGGAAATAGCTTCTCACACCAAGAAGGTATTCTGCATGCTACCTAGTAATTCATCTATTCAAAATACAATAGGAAAATAATTTAAAATGTCCTCTTAAAAATCAAAGAGATGAAGCCAACAGGAAGGTCAAATTTTGAGAGGAGAAATAAAAAGAAACAGAAAGTCAGCCAGTATGGCTCCAGAAAACTTTTATAGACATCCTGTATTGATTGAGACCTTATAAAAATAAGCAGAGAAGGATCTCTGACAGAGCCATTTCTGTCCCCTCGGTGCCTAATGGGTTCCCAGGTCAGCAGGTAGGATGCAAATACATGTTGACAGGAAGTGGCTGAAGACTGGCTTGTATGTATTAAATACATTAAATTTTGAGTATTTAAAGTTCTTCATATAATAAAACACACACAAAAAGTAAAGATGAAATGTTGCCTTAGAGCAATAAAGTCCTCAGCAATTGCCTTACAGAGATGTACCTCAAAATTGCCCAAAGAAACAAAAGCAAACAGCAAAAAGAGTAACAGAAGGTTCAGTTAAATTCCTAAACTGCTTTCTAAAAGCCCCTTATCTTTGTTTGAATCATACCATCCCAAACTCAGCAAACTAGGAGCCCACTATGAGTCCCTCTAGTGCCTTCTCTCTCCAAGCAGAGAGCTGTTTCAAGATAAAACCCCACACCATCAGGAACACCACTTCTTCAGTAACACATAAACAGGTATGGATGATTGCATTAAGCTTAGCCTACAGTTTAGCATAAGCACCCAGCAACCTTTAGCTGCAGTTCACAAGTTACATATCTTAACCTTAAATACAAGCATTGATTTCAAGACGAAATCCACAAACCGTAAATTGAATTACAACTGCAGAACAAATACCAGTAGGTAAGACATTGCAGAAATTTGTGTAACATCATGCAGCCTTTTAGCATTTGAATCCGACTGGTGGCTTGCAGGCTTATACTGCAGCAAGAACTGGACAGACATTGCTCCTAAGCCCCTTAAATACGCCAGCAAAACAGTACAAGAATATGAACATACACATCAGTTTGCAGCATGTTTGTCATTGTTGCTCTTACGGGAGGCTGACAACCCAAGTTCTTGCGTGGGATTATTTTTTTTTTGGTACAGTTGGAGATTGATAAAGAATCCCACTCCTGCGTCTGACACACACTCTTTTTGGCTATATTGAATTTTGAAGGTTTTCAGGAGTTGAAAAATTACTACACCTGCCAACAGCATGTTATATTTATCAAGTGTGTGTCTTCAGGAAAATGAACTTGCCATTCGGTCAGAAATTGTCTGCTTTGGGAGGTGTGATTAGACTTTAACCATTGGTGTAGAAGTGCCGTTCTTTCTTCCAGTTCATTGATTTCCAGCCCAAAGGTTTATTCATGGACTACAAGTTATATAATACCTTAAAATAAATTGTGAGTGTAGCAACTGCTTATAAAAAAATCAAATCTGATTGCGCGTTTTGAATAAAAATTCACTTTTGTACGAAAGTCCGTGTTATGATGAATCTTTATCTTACTTAAGCCTTAAAAGGAGTACATGGCTGGTGAATAGCAAATGAATTGAGCCTCTTGGTTTGCATTTTTATGAGGTATAAGAAGTTTGCAATGTATAGGGAAGTCCATACAGATGCTAGAGCAGCAGAAACAATACAAACATTAGCAAGAGACACCCAACGGAGAAACCAGGGTCTAAGTAGGCATCAGCCTAGGAGAGAAAGTCAGGCTTCAAAGTTCAGCAACCTCTGTTCATACCTGCTCACTCTGCATAAAAGTTAAGAGCTGGGGCTAACTTAAAGGTCAAGGTGAACCTTTGCTCAAGGACAGCCAAAGCAACAAATAAAAGTACATTTGAAACCACTTAACATTTAAGATCAACCAATAATTACTGTTGCTTATTCTATCTGGCAAAAGGAGCTCCCCATCCCTCCTACACATCGTATGAATTGGAGGAATCATCTGAGGAGACTCAGTATTTCTCTCCTCTGCAGAAAAGAGTTAGAGGCCAGAGCTGGGAAGAATAATACATACCATGAAAGGCTGAACACCTCTGTCAATACTTGAGGAGCTCCTTTGGTACCACCTCTGCCAGTGTTCCGTGCCCCAGTCAGCCTGTCACCATCTGCTGAGGCCAAAAAGTTGCTACAAGATTGTTCAGTATTAGAGATACAGAAGGAGCCCTCCCTATCTCCAGGCTATATCAAAAGAAGTCAGTGCTGTCCCCTATAAAGTCAGAACCTGGCTCAAAGACCCCTATTTCCCTTGTTGGATAGCATTAAATGATTCTCTTATTTTAATGAAAGTAGGTGCTATGAATAAAACATAGAATAGGCCATTGTAAGACATGCACCAGAAATATGCCAGAAGCAGAGGGTGGGCAGGAGGGAGCACAGCGCAGGTGTCATTCCTGTGTCCCAGCCTTACCTGATGAAGGTACATGAAGCTGGACAGGCCACCTACTACTGAGACATGACTAGAGATGGGTAACCACAATGAGGAAACAGCTGCCATCTTATGAGAGTCATTAGTCTCCAGTACAGCTCAGATTTGGGGCTATGGATTAAGGATATTCTTAAGGCCCAAATTTTCAGAGGTAGTCTTTGCCCTCTTATAGCGCAGGAGAAGGATCAAGGGAAGGAGAGCAGAGACAAGGAGTCTGGGACACGGAAAGCACACGGGGCTAAACCTTGCCTTGCATACAATGCAAGCAGCACTGCTACTGAGCAACTTTTTTGACAAGCAACACCCATTTTACGTGTGAAAGTATGTCCTGTGCAACACAGGAGGGACACACTCACTGAGAGTGACCAAGGTGCCCTGAGATGCAGCTGTGCGGGGTTGGCCTTATTAATGGTACCTTAATTCAGTTACCACAGAAAAAACCTGGGTCCTGAAGCAATGAAAACTACAGAAAAGGTGAAATTGGTTAGAAGAGCACATTTCTGCTGGAAATACACCCTCAGGACAACAGTGCTACACCTCAGCTGCATAACAGGCCAAGCTGCAGGTGCCCTCTGAGGCTCCAGGGAGGAGAAAGGGTGCAATGGGCCAACCCAGTCCCTCTTGGATGTCTGTTTAGGAGACCACCATGAAGAGCTTGTGCTCCCATGGTCAGACTCCTCATCGGAATGTGTTCTTGCCATTTCATACATTTTTGCTGACATCCAAGCAGGGACTTCCAATTCTTCCCTATTTGGCTTGTCAGAAGCTCAGACAAGCTCTGGGAGGAGTTGTCACCATGGTGGGTTTTTTTGCCAGGGGTAGAGTTTTGCTTATGAACTCATACCCTTAAGGGCTCCTAGAGACATCACGTCACTCTCTAGTACAGCAGACTCTACCAGTGATCAGGCACACTGCACTCCATAGCCTCCTGTACAAAAACAACAGTAAATCTTCTTTATTCTATGGAAAGTCATAACAAATAAAACATTCTCTGCAGATCCGGGGAGTACAGATCCCAGTTATGATGGTACCCATCTCAAATAACCAAAGAGTAAAATATAAAAAGGCTGGAGTTATTAATCTGTCATACACCGTATGACAGCTCTTGAAGATATTGTAGCATAACTCATTTCCCATCACAACAACTAATCGTTCATAAGGCTAATACCTAAACACTGATGGCTTTTGTTAGGAAAAAAAAAAAAAGACCAAGCCCTGTATGTATTACATAATCTCTACCTTGGGATGAAAGCAATGTGATTGTTTTCATTAACCTTTCATTCTTATAAAAGGGCAAAAATCAATAACAAATTTATTCAGGCAAGTGAAAGGCAATTTCAAGCAATTTCACAAGGGATTTCATTTCCATCGCTTTTTCCCCCCCACAAATTCTAATAAAAAATAATATGATCTGTCCAAATGTAAGACAAATACAAAAAGCAAGATACTGTCAGCTCCTCAAAGACACAGAATGAAACTGCCTTTTTACAGCTGGATAATTGTCTTACTAAAAATATTGCTTTCTTTTGAATCCTAAGCAAGTCTGCAAGGCAACGTCTTATTGACAGCCTTTGAAACACTTTGTTGCACAGTACTGAGCTGGTCTCTTAAATAAAGCACCTACCATACATATTTTTTCCTACTACAAATTAAGCAATTTCTTTTTGGTGCACTTTGCCCTTTCATGCTATGAACAGAGGTTTAAATTACATGGGACTTTGATGCACTTTCCAGCTTTGCTACTCCTGTCATATTCCACAGCATTTCACATTTTAAGGAGTTGGCTTTGAATTCATGCTCTGAAACATCTGACAAAAGCAGTGATAAAAACACAAAGTAATTCATCAGCAGCTCCATTTTCCACAAAGGACAAAAAATGCTGAAAAAGCACAATACATTATTAATAACTGTTTAATTTAATCTGTGACTTTACTTCACATGTCTTTCCTCAAGTCCTCTGTGTATCCTTCCATGTTTTTTGCCACAGTGCTGCAAAGCCAGGGGGGATCCCCTCAGGGCCGAAGGGGGAGCAGGGGGCAGCCCCAACCCAGAGCACCGGGCCCACTGGTTCCCTCACAGTCCCCAAAACTCCCAAGAGGGTGTCATTTTTTGTTATAGTAGCCTTTAAAAATACCTTTAAAAGCAAAATTATAAATTTCTATAAGCACCATTATTCTACAGGTGCATCTTTACTATAGGTATTGATTTTCTATTGATTCTGATTCCTTTGCCCACTGCGATGCCACTGGAGAGCCTGAGGACAGTCACAACTTGTTGTAAGATTTAAACTTCTGGGAAACCTTGTGAATAATTTCCATCATTTTCACTATTCCAAAAAAGATCTAAGATATTATATAAAAGTTTAAGAGAATTTGAATGCCAACCTACCACCCATCAGCAGGGGTGTTTAAGATAAGTGAAATCAGCTCCTTCTGGTGCTACTTATCCTTATCCAGTTACTTTAGAAGTAAGTGTCGTCCAGCTTCCACTGGCTGAAATTAGGCGTATTGAGTCCACCTCCTAAAACCCTCTGCTGCCCTCTGAGCACTGCCATTGCCACAGCACTCGCACCACACAGGACACAGTGCTCTGTGCTGGCACAAATCCGCTTGATAAATTTGCCCAATGTGTTTGCTTTGAGGATGCTATCCAGTTTCTTACTTCTTCTATTATGTTTTCCATAGGGGAATGGAGCTTGTGATGTTGGGAAATGTGCAGTTTTCCTGTGAATTATTAATGGAAGGAAAAGCAAGCCAAAACCTGCAGAGTTGTGTTGAAGCCCTAAATCCACAATGCATTTGTGCACGTATTTCAGTAAGGCTATGCCCAAAATTAACAAAAAAAGATGTAGAGATATACTCACTTCTACAGGAGGGGGAAATCCAGAGAAAGCCCACTCAAACCCAAGTGAGAAATTACAGAAGATTCATAAAATCTTCCAGAAATGTCTCTAGACCTTTGTGGTTAGAGTTACAAGGCTACAGGGCAGCTACTCTATGCAAGCCAACACCAGGAAACCTTCAAGAATACTTCATATAAGATAATGGTGACCTTAGAATGGCAGTAATATTGGAGAACCACTAGAAATGCTAATAATTCAGTTTGCACAGGAGCTCAAAAAAGCCCATAATCGGTGTTTGGATTTATTCACTGTAAATTAAATTATAACACACAAGATGATGAAAGAAATATTATAGGGGACAAAAAGCTGCCAGTTAAAGGGATCTACTTCCAGTAAATGTCATCTTTCATCAAAAAAAAATACTGTATTATTATACTACTATGTTATTAGGATGCTATGTAAATCATCATCACCTTGAAGCACGGAAAAAGTAGATAGCAAGGGAATATTCTAGGGGAAACTGAAGAGGATCTGTTTGGGTTTTTTTTCACAGAACTAAAAAAAAAGCAAGAAAACAGAAATAAGTATCTGAAGGTGCAGAATGCACTTAAAAGGTTTCTCATTTCACTCAAAGTGTGAGTTCCCAGGTCTGAAGGACCTGCCTTTGACAGGCCATCAATCTGCAAGGATGAATCTACTGCTAATTACAGTTAGCTAGTTTAATCATAGGAAGACTTTTTTATATTCTGAATTCAATTATTTACTGAGAAACCGCACACAAACACATAGATATTCTCAAAGACTAATACTTTTAGATATATATAGTTATAACTTTATGCTCCTAGGGTTACACAAGTCAAAGTTGTGGTCACGCTATGGTTTTTCCCACAAGATATGAGAACCCATTTCCTAGATGAAGAAGTCAAAGATCTCATCGGTCTATACATCAGTAAAGTATGCAATCTGATGTTTTGATACCATACGAAGCAAGAAACAGAAATTAGCAGATCTGCAAGAAGGGTGAGGGACTGGCACACAGGTACACCTCCCAGGTGGACTTTGGCTGGGGATTTCTAAAAGGGATTATACAAGCCAGGTTTCTGCCCCCGAAGGGAATGAGGGGCACTTACCCTCTCATCCCATACTCAGATGTGTTTGACAGCAACAATTGCTATCCAAGCTTGTCCCAAAAAGACAGCTCTGAGCTTTAGCAGACTTGTACTGCCAGCGAACAGCCATCCAGAGGATGGGTGGAAGCATTCAGCAGGAGCTGAGCCAACATCCAAACTGCTAATTTGTTCACCCCTCATTTCTGCTTCCAGATTTGTCACTTACATATCGGATAGCAATTTTTGAACCCAACTTTGCCAAAGCATCAGAAATATATCTTTACCAATCATTTGAGACTAGTTAGATCTGTTCGCTTTGAGCTTGTTTTCAGACTAGGACTAAGGAGTCATGTTTAAGCCAGCATCATACAACCATAGGACTGGAAAGGATCACAGATGATCTCCAAGTCTGCCACACACCCCTACAGCAATGCAGGATTGATAGTATTTGTTGTCCATGAAAGATGTTAATCTAGTTTATCCACAAAGAACTCCACAAAGTGATGGAAATTCTATGTTTCTCCATGTCAGTCTAGTTTACTGCCTAATTTCACATACAGCAAAAAAAATTTTGCAAATAGCTAGTCAGAATTTCACTTCCTGCAGTTTAATCCCTTTTTCTCTTTGTGCTACCCACCTTGACTTAGGAGACCACACTGCTATTTATGACCTTTCAAAACTACTCAACAGTGTCTCTATCTTAAACAGGCCCCTTCTCCCTCATCAGTCATATTAAACCCCCAACTCTATGTATGGATCATCTATATACTTTCTTACTAGTGAAAGCTTTTGTTCTTCTGATGCAAAGATAGCTTTAAACTCCACTAGGAAATTCCACAGCTTTTGGGGTGGCGATGCTCTTCCAGGCCTAATATTAATCAAACTCTCAAATCTATCTGGGCATCTGGGCAGATTATTGCTTTTTTATCCTGGATTTTTGTCATTACAGTTACAAAAAAAAAAAAAAA
>VUYV01000076.1:1174650-1184673 GCA_008711295.1 Anarhynchus alexandrinus | reverse complement strand
ATCTGGGCAGATTATTGCTTTTTTATCCTGGATTTTTGTCATTACAGTTACAAAAAAAAAAAAAAATCTACCCCAGTACTTTATGCAGGCTTTTGTCTTACTGTTTTAGTTCTTAGCAGTTCCCCAGCAAGCCAAGAATGCCAACTAGCTCCAGCCATGTCAAGATCAACTGAGCTCAGCTCCTTTTCTGGGCTTACGTCCCACTGCATTATCCAAATCCTTATACTTTCAGTCTTCCACATATCCTCCAACTGGCTCAGTTGTGCATTCAAGTGGCTGGCTTCCACTCTGCTTCATGGTACGTTGAATACATTATAGAAATTAGATTTAAGGTCCTCCAGATATTGCTGTGGCTAATTTCAGATTACCCAAGCTTTTCAAAAGCTCCTTTCTCATGTGCAAAACCTTCCAGTGAATAGCACTGAAGTTGCTGCCATTCCCACTATTTGAGTCTCAGAGCTTCACAGACAGGCTTAAGGAAATAAGAAATATTCCAGCGACTCGGCATCCCATTGCTCACAGCAGCTGAAGTGCAAGAGTGAAGAAGCACAAGAGGCAGACCACATATACCATGCTCTCTCCAGGCAAACTCCCAGCATTTCTGACAACCTAACTTATGATTCACTGACACAAAGCAGAACATTTAAAACATTTTCAACATTTCAACAAGGCTTCACAAAACTTTTTGCTTAGGCTAAGTATGATGTGTTTATATTCTTTTCAATGCAAAGCAGGACACTGGGACAAGCTGATTTATGGCCCCTCTCATTGCGCCTAGAGTATAAAAGTTCCTTTGCTTGCGCTGTAGTCAGTTGAAGATGTTGGTGAGTTCTTGTTTAAAGACAGAGAGCAATTAAATCATTTTACAAACAAAGCATAAGCTGGGCTTCTTTCCTCATGACAAAATGAGTAATAGCTGGCATCCAGAATTAATCAATTATTCCTTCTCTTGCAGTTATTATTCCCATTAGTTTTCTTTTTTCATTCACCATTTTGGGCAGAAACTAAACTCTTTAAACATCCCTCATAGCATATCCAGAAGCAAAGGCAGTTTAACACTGGTATTCCCTCAGAGGCAAATACAAAAGAAAGGAAAAGAAGAGCAGGGGACCACACAAACCTCCTTTAGCTCCATGTCTGTCTCCATTCCTGAGCCAGGAATAAAAATTGAACCACTGTTCACCACACCACCATACCTACCTGTATGAAAGTCCTCTGGGTGCCCGTTCTTGCCAAGCCTAGCCCACTTTCTGGTCCTAACAGAGCTCTCCAGCATCTACAAGAAGGAGGTGGGTGAGCACAGGAGCAATGCTCAGCGGCAGCACGGCCCCTCCTACACAGGAGTTCCCTTTCAACAATGGAAATTTTCACTTACAGACCTACAGAGAAATTAAACTCCCTTCTGTACAGTAGGTCCATATATAATGCTCCAGCGTACATGGATAATAAACACCTGCCCTTAGCAATTCACAATAAAACCTTTGAATAACATATAGTAGTCAGGCACATTAATTATGGTTAAGAGTCATATTTTATCCACAGAATTGCCTTTGGAGCTAATTGAGGTAGTCAGTAGCTACTCAGGGAGAAAAAGGCTGGTTTTGGCTTACAGGTACTCCCAAGAAGAAAGGTCAACTAAACATCAGAGAAGCACATTTCACTAGACAGACACAGAAAACAGAGATTGAACACTCTCCAAACTCCCCTGCCTCAAAACACCATCAATTAAAGACCCAGGGTGTAAGCAAAAAGATGCCAGTCACTGTTTGTCACATGCTTTTAAACGTTGGCTTTCTTCCCCAAGCAAGGAATTTGGGGCATCAGGGAGCTTCCTAGAACAATGACACATTAAGGCACTACTGGAATTCAGTGCTATTGGCACTGTGATCTCTCTTCTGTAAGTTCATTCTTGTTGCAAAAGACAAATTTTTAAACTTTTACTTAGGATCTAAACTTCTGCCCATCCCTATTTCCCATTCCTTAGATTAAAACTTCCTCTGATCCAAACATGGTAAAAAGAGACGGATTTTGGGGTGCATCACATTTTAAACTGCTTTAGAAAGGTATTTATATAATATAAAATAAGTATATGTTATGCAATAAATATTTCTAATGCTGATTTATCCACATCTTCTGTACACTTTTATATGTAAAATGCTTGCAGAAATAAGCATAGAATACAATGACTGAAATGTAGAGAATTTGTGCATTAAATCACCAAATACAGGTAAAAATATTTTGCAACAAGGAACAAAAAAGACCTCCCATAGATGTGGGTTTAAAAAAAAAGCAAGTATTCAGGAGAATTAATGTACTTTAGAGTTAATACTAAGCGAAGCATACTCAAAAAGGATTTGGAGAATATTTATGCACAACATGCTCCAACAGAAAAAGGAGAGGTCAGTAAGTACGTCCACAAAGTGCTCTCTGACATGGGTGAGGATGATTTTCTCCTTTTAGTGAAATAGGAATGAGGCATGGGACACCTATAGTACAAGCCAGGTCAGTCCCGTATTCAAATCCTATCCTCACCTTGGCAGACCCTGTCCTTTTGGAAATTGCATGCAGTTCCCCTGCCTCCCACCACCCCATTTAGAGCCACCAGATTTTAACATTTCACAGACAAAAGCCACTGTGCCTTCAGTTTCAACACGTTACAAGGGCAGGAGGAAACCATGACTAAGGTGCCCTTCTTCTGAGCAAAACTCTGGCTGTTCCATTTAGCAAAACTCTCGGCTGCCTCCTTGGCTGTAATCCTGTCATCAAGAGAGACACAAAACATGACAGATCTGCCCATCAGCTGGACACAAAACATCTGCAGGGCCAGCAGCTTAAGTCATTAGCAGCACTGCAGGCAGCAGTTGCATGCACGATGTGCTCTGCTCCGGTTCAAATGAAACAAGAGAGAGTTGGATGCCCACTGCCACCCAGAGAGGCCAAATCTTCTTTACAGGTCCAGTGGGTTCAAAATACACCAACAGCAGGGAGCTGAGCTGACCAAAGGCATTGCATAATGCTTGATACCAATTTTAACTTCAGCTACTTTGCCAGGGCTTCCAGATCATAAGCAAAGGTTAACTGTAAATCATATATAAGGATTTAAATTATGCAAAAAAAAGACTAAGCACCATTCTCCTCTCCTACCCCCAACACAAAGGTGGAAGATACCAAGATTCAATCCATTCTGTAGTCTGAGAACAAAGACAGACCTTTGAGGTTCACAAATATCCAATAGCCAAAAAAATCTGCTTGTTCATTTGCAAGTATTTTCCACATCTTTTTCACTTTTCTGCATTGTAGTGTCTGCTCTCATGGGAAATTCATTGGGAAATTCATTAGGAAATTCACCTTCTAAGAAAAGATGCTTAAGGTGACCCTTAATTTACCTCCAAATTATTTATTTCATTAGCTACAGCACTACACCCTTTTTGCTTTTGAATAATCCCAGGTACAAATCAAGCATGCTGACTTCCACATATACCACAACATACCTGCTAACCTGAGATAAAAAACATTACTTTTAAATGGAGATATGCTACAACATATACCACAGTGAAAGGACTTTATCCTGATTTGCTTTTCTTACCTGGATTAGTTGCCATACAGCATTTTTAAATTTATAATTACTCGACTACCCATCTTGCAACTAGTGGAGCTTAGTTGCTCATACACCTGACAAAGTAAACTTGCTACCTGAATTCTCTCCGTGCTCAGCTACAGGCATATTCAACATATTTTAGATTTGTAAGCTTATTCTATAACACACTTTGAAATTGTCAGCGGTACAAAGCTAGAAAATTTTTAGCCAAAACACCCTGACATATATCTCTTTCTAGATGGTGAAATTGCTAAAAAGTATTTTCTAAGCCTGAATGTTTTAATAAAATCTTATTATAAGATAGCAGAAGGCATAGAAATCTACAATAGTCCTTTTTTTAAAAAAAATTAAAAGAGCTTTTGTCCTCCCCCTTGAGGAAGTTTGGGTCTTTTATGTCATGTAGATTTACATACTGAATATGCGGCAACAGTTACACATCTCTCTCCAGTGCCAGAATCAGGTCATTAACTTGCTTTTTTCTTTTTATTATGAACTTAGACAAATTTATTTTTTGCTTCCTTTGAACAGGAAAGAGACACGTTACCAATTAACTCAGCATTCAGACTACATCACTCTCACCGAGCTCGAAAACTTTTCCAGGCAGAATAGCTGAAGCACAACCAACCATTTCTCCTATTTATAGACCTCATTGTACTTGCTCAGCTGAAGACACCAAGGTACCTTGGAACAGGCATCTACATGTCAAGGCACTTAAACTTTTTTCTTGACCCACACCCGGCATTATTACAAAGCAGAATATAATTTCAGCTGATCTGTACTGAGTTACTCAGCATAAAGCTGCTCTGTTTCCAAAGCAGAGCATTTGCTGCAATTGTCAGTAGGAGCAAGTTTTTTCCGCCATATTATTTTCAGCTGATACTCCACTAATCACATTTCAGCTTGTTCTGCCCTTCACTCAGCAGTTATGTTGAATCTGAACTTCCCATTATTGTCACTAGGGAAAAAAGTGATATACCGCAGCACTAATTCCCTTCCTTTTCATGTTATTTTTGATCTCCAAATCACAAAGTGCTCTGAATTTGCTAAATTTGTTTCATTAAAAAGTGTTAATCTATCTATATTGGTATCAGATTTAAATACTTATATGCCTTCCTTTTAATGTCACCAACTGGAATATCATTAGTAATTTCTTCTCCAAAGATGAGTGGGCAGCGCCTTTCTAGAGCTATTTTTTCTGTATTCCCCCCCCCCCGCCCCCCAAAAAAATGATCAGGTCATTTAGATGAAAGGAAAGGTTCATCAGCACTATAGTATTTGAATTTTGACTCGTACTGGTTAGTGGTGCACAAGCTTAGAAAAAACTCTCCCAGCACAGTCTGAGCATTTTCCTACAGGACTTAATTCAAAGAGCAGCTTGGTCCACTCATCTGCCAGACTGGCTTTTCCTCACTCAGAAATAACTTAATATTCCCAGGAAATTTTCTATATTTCTTTATTATGTGAAACCTTAACACCAAAGATCTCACATGAAGGTTGGGTGATATGCTGCTCCTTAGGGGCAAGAAAACACAGCCATTTTGAAGTTATCATAGACCACTGGGTTCAAACATTAATGCTGTCTTACAGGTTAACCACAGAGACACGTGAGGACAGGGGATCTGCCCTTTCTGATGATAGTAGCAGACCTATAGGGAAGTCTTCAGGTGCTGCTTTGGGTCCTTCAAATGCATCAGCCAAATCAAAAGTGGGATCTATCATACCATAGCACTAAGAAAGGTAAATTTAACATCACAGAGAAAAAAGTGTAAGATCCTTGGTAATGCTAGGGGGCCACACACCACACAATATGCACTTAAGTGTTCCAACTTTCTACCAGCATGCTTGTGTAATAGGCTCTGAGGACGTTCACACTAAGACTGCAAATAGGCCTTTAACCTCAACCGAGACCTTGGACCAGTCCGCTCCTCTCCCAGTCCGCTCTTGCTGCTTTTCAGAGAAAGTCACTTATGGTACAGTAGCAACACGTATAACCTTAGACATCTTCCTCCTCCCCATAGTGCTGTCCTAATGGTAACGACAGACTCAGAGCATTCCAGCAATATGTTGACATGTTCTTTCATGACTTACTTGTGTTATTGCCAAGATGCTGCTGGAAAAGGTACCCTTCAGTCCTTGGAAACTGCTATCACTGCTGCAGCAACAAGTCAATAACAAGCCAAAGCCAATATACACACAGGTTAATTAAAGGGTATTTAAAAGAAGTATTTGGAAGAACTAACCTATATAAACCCAGACCAGTCTCTGTTCTCCTCTGCATCTAACAAATAGATTTTGGGGTTCCAAATGACAAATCCCAAGGCCGTGATACTAGATTCTCTCATCTTTCTCTTTTTCTACCTACTTGATGCAGCTAACCACGGAGGTCTGCAACGATGCTCACGTGTGAGATCTCCCATTCACGCATCTGCCTGTTGCAGAACCCAGGCAATGCACAACAGGTGGATTGAAACATTAAAAGCATGCTTTGCTGTGCGCTGAAAACCATGGAGAGGTTTTGCTAATGATTCCCATTTCCAAATTGACTGTGTGTGAACAGAACCATAAGCAGTGAAGCCTGCAGCAAGCTCAAGGAAATCTGGGAGGCTTTCTCCCTTGACTCTGAAACTTCAGGCGCTGACAAGCGAGCTCATACAGCAGCTCCTCTCCTGCAAATTCCTACAAACGCTGTGAAGGAACCATTGGATTTGAGGTCCTATCTCTCTGGTCAGCTTCAGCCACTGAACCCAGCTGACAGAGATATCAAAAAATCTAAAGTAATCCTGGGAAGACATAATAAATGAACCATGATGGCAAATTTGAGAAAAAGACAATCAACCCAATTAATGGACCCCCATTAATCAACCCCACTTCATGGATGCATGCAAGTAACACCACGTAGAACTGACAGATGCACTGTAACAGCCAAGACAACCAGCATTTAGAGGGTTTGTTCTCCAGGTCTGCCTTGCCTTGCGTGACCACTTACCAAGTATTACCTGATTTTTGCATCTTCCATGTCTGCCAGAAGAAAATACCCTTCACTGAAGGCACACTAGGAAATACTGGCTTGGTTTTAGCACTATCCCAACTAAGTCTCTTTGGTCAGTCGGGGTACAGCTTCACGTTCTGGTTGTAAAACAAGGGTTTACTGATATTTTAATACCAGATAATGAAGACATTGGATACACAACTCTAACAACAGGGTTTAGTTCTGTTTTTTGGGTTTTTTTTTTAAATTCAGCTGATGGGTGCATAAGAACTTGCTTGTAAGGCAGTCAAAGCCAGAAAGTAAGGCAAGAAATATGGCCAGAAGCTCAAACCTACATCTTGTATTTCCCACTTTCTTCTATCTCATTAAAAGAAATATCACACTATTATCTGGATTGTGCTTTTTATTTAATCAATTACTCTATAAAAGAGTGAATTAAGCTAGGGTGTCAAACTCTTAAATAACCAACAATCAATTAGTGCTTTAAAAAAAAGTAGCACAGATGTGCTCATCACTCAGCATCAAGAAATCCACCTTAACCAATAGAATGAAATTGCTGCTGTCCTCTGTCATCAATGCCTATGCCTCTATTTAGTCCTTTAAAACACAATGAATATCCAGCTATTCTTCTGAAGGTTTGAAGAGTGAGACAATGTTAATCCCTGTAGAATTAAAAACATAAAGGTATCTATTTGTGATATGACTGCCAGAAAGAGACTTTTTGAAGTCAAAAGCATGTGTGTGAAAGGTGGGAAACCATTTAAGCCTCCCTTCAAATTCCCTGAGCTCTGGTGTCATGTTAAGATATTCGATGATGCTCACAAGGAAAGTTACAAATTTAGTACAAAACCCGTGTTTTGTATCTGTCATGATATGTTGTATCCTGCTTTAAAGCATGCCTTTAGAAACGCTGAGGTGGGAATGTATCAAGATATGCAATACTGATTGCAAACACAAGGCCTGAAGGAGAAAAGGAGACAAGAATAGAGGTCATATAGCAACACATCACACCATGTCTCTGGTCACAATGTCAAAAGGGGAGGAGGTGAGGTCTTGCAAGGCATTATGGGGCAGGGCGTTTGGCTAGGACACCCTGGTTTACCATCTCTCAGGAAAAGGAACATAGCTCATTTCCTATCCTCCCTGTCTCTCCAGGAGGCAGAAGGGACGACGTAAGGTTAAAGGCAGCAACTTCCATAAGCAAAGCAAGAGACTCATTTCAAGTTAAAAGAGGAAGATTCCAGTTAAACTGGGGTGAAGGAGAGGTAAGAGCTAGCTAAGGTGCTGAAAGACCTGAGGATCATCTCAGCTGTTAGGTTTTCTTTTAACAGTGTTTCCCCTTCCAGTGCTGCAGACTACACCTTAGGCAAACAACTTTATCCTTAAATCTTACTTAGTGATAAATCTAACTCTGAATAGATACAACACACTCCTGGTCAATTCAGGGAAGCAGCCCTTAAACCTGCGCTCCCAGGGCACACTAGCAAGCCCCCAGCTCCCCATCATATTGCTTCAAGGGACAAAGGACTGTGTGCCTGTAGACACAGAGCAGATGAGAGCAGATAGGAGACAGCAGGAGATCTTGTCTTCTGGTGCGCAGGGATAACCAAGAAGGCTCTCCAGGGCACTAATGAAGATACCCAACCTGCAGGCATCTCAAAGGTGTGTACAATACTACTGAGCCCAAGTAATTATCTCTTTCAATTTCAGCCTTTTGCAGGGCTTTGACTGACCTGTATTTTATCATCTGTGCCCTAATTACTGGAGAGTGCAATTATTTTTTTTTTAACTGTATTTTATATAAGAATATCAGAAAATGAAGTTGGCGGGTATTATCTCCTGACCATCTTGCTGTGAAAATTTTATGACCTAGTCCTTTTACATCAGCTCATGAATATGACATCTCCATGAGAATGACTGCCAAAAGCATGTCTGTCCTTGCATATTTACAATGCCAGAGTTCAAGAGCTTAATTAATGATGACAGAGTACAAAAGGCTAAGTGTAAGCAATGGAGAGTTTAATACCATTCTTACTAAAGACATAATTTTTCAGCCCAAACTTATCACTGGTTTTGTTGCTGTTGTGGAAGTGAAATACTACACTATACAGAAGTATCTCTGCATACCATAGTACATTACAGCAAGTACATTACATGTCAGCATTTAGTACGTTCTCAGATTTTTAACCAGGAAAACAACAGATGAGTGTGCAGGACATAAGTCCAAGCATACTTAATAAAATATCACTTCCACATTCAATAAAAAAAATAAAAAACCCTATAACTTAACTGTCAATTCTTTTAGAGATATATCTATCTTCTCCCCCATTCTAAGCCATAAATTCTCAATAAATTTTGTCATTTGACCTCCCTGTGGAGGATTTGTGGCATTTGAACAATAAATCAATAGTGTGTTATGAAACACTGGCTCACTGCGGCGATTCTCTGAAATGACACATTCAAGAAAAATTGGATTTGCTAGAAAGAGTCTTTATTTTCCCTTATGGAATAGATAGCATCTGACATTCAGCATCACTTTCAGTTTAACCAGAGCAAAGAAGCCACCTAAACTCTCAATGACAGCCACAGGAAAATTTTATCCGAAAGGGAGGGTGAGACAAAAAAGGGAAAAATCTAAGGAAATGCACTTGGACTGTAGAAATATGGGGTTTGGTTCCTATTGTTGCTGCCTAAGACATCTTGCTGGACACTGAACAAGCCATTTCCCCTTCCCATGTCTCTGCTAAGGGACATACTCATTTTTAGTTTTTCCTTTTTAAGACCGTAAACTGGCAGATGAAAGAGTAAAGTCTCTTTTGAAAGGAACATCTCTTTACGGAGTACACAGCACTCTGTCCTCAGTACAGTAGCCATATTTTTCAAAAGGGAAACACCTATTAATGAGAAAGGGGATTTTGACCTCTTCTGACTAGAAAGTATTTTTTGTATCAGTAGCAAAAAGTGTCACAAATAGAGGGTGGTTCATGAGAAAGTTAGAAATAGTCTTATCAGATGCTACCTAAAGCAAAAGCTGAAGTCTTTTATTATTACACTTCTTTCTTGTAAATACCGTGTTTGATAATCAAACAAAAACGCTAAAGAAAAGTTTCAGTCAACTTTCCACTTAAAGCTGAAAAGCTGTCACTAACTAGCACTGGTAGTGGTGAGATATCCTATACAAGATAAATTATCACCAGTAGAGCAGCCAAGAGCTGAGACAATTCCCATTAACAGATAGGCTTGTTAAAAGACTTCTCAGAGAAGCTAAATACCAAATAAGTATCAAGTTTAAATAGACCAAGGCAGCAGCTGGCCAGTTAGGAAGATGCTAGAGGTGACCTGAGGGTGTAGTAATGTCAAAGCTGACTCCACTTCAGTAAACAGGCTGCCAGCAACTCAGCAGCTTTCACGAGCAGTCAAGAAAAAAAAAAAAAAA
>VUYV01000076.1:1036415-1174576 GCA_008711295.1 Anarhynchus alexandrinus | reverse complement strand
GAAAAAAAAAAAAAAAAACTAAAATAAAAATTCCGGTTTATGAGTCAATAATTGTTGCTTTGTGGAACAAGATCCTTCTTCAAAAAAAATCAAAATCCCCTACCCAGCCTGTTTCCTTCCCTGTCATTAGTAGTACCTCCGGTTCTTTTCCAGGACATTTAAAATTTATTCAATTATTTGTCCTGTAAATTTGCATTAGAAGTTCTCCAGACTTGATCTCACCATGTACATCTACGCATCTAATGTATTCCAGACTGGGTCTTGCCAGTACTGTCAAGCAACTAAACAAGAAGAAATATTTCCAATGCTTTGTTTGGAGAGAGCACAGTCATCAATATAGCTTATATGCAATTTGCTGCTCCCAGGGCTCCTCTCACCAAACCTTTAAAATATCAAGCTGCTGTTTCCTCAACCTCTTACATCATTTATGCTCCCTAACAAATGATTCACCCATTAGTCATCTTCCTTTCACTCCCCATCCCTGTCTTTTTTTACCCAGATCCTCATCGGTCTGTAATCTTCTCTCTTCTTCCATATGTCCAATTCATAATACTTCCTTGACATTGTCAGTCCTGTTGCAGAGACAGCTGCCACATCATCTCCCCAACTGCTCCCAGCTGGATCTGTCAGTCAGGACTGAAAAGTCACTTTTTAACTCAGTAAAATAAAAAACATGTACAATTTTTAGCTATGGTGACTTAGTTTTGTTTCCTGGAGAAACAAACCTTCAACAGGCATCCTCAGAGAGCTTACAAACAGTACATCATGCCATACCGGTAAGATGTCCTATGCTCATCCCTACAGGAAAAAAAAAAAAGCACATCTTGCAGGAATGCACAGCCTGAACAGAAAAGAATGAACTTTAGTAAGATAAACTTAAACCAGCAGAGAATTTAAACACTTTTTTATGGTAGCCCATTAATTTTGTTTTAAAGAACTCATTGCTTCCATTAGGCCTCTTCTCCCTACAAGAGACAGTCGCATCAAAAACTCTCCAGTAAATTGCTCATCATTTTCCACGCTTCTGCTCAGTGCTAAAGCAATGAAATAACAGTCCATTTCAGCAAATAAGCCTTTACTCGCCATAACGACAATGTGTTATAATTTGCCGGGGGCTGTACTACCAGATGGCAAACCTATAACTCCACATGCCAACCCTCCATTATTTATTCAGAGATTCCTCAGAAAAATCAATTTGTTTCTCTTCATATTTAGGGGCTTTTACTAAGAGAAAATTCATAGGAGGTCCACGAAAATCCTGCTTTCTTCTTGGAAGGCAGTTGCCAACATTGGCCTGAGCTAAATGCACGCTGCTGGCATAGCATGGAAAGGAGCACGAGCCAAGAAAAGCCTGAGCCGCTGAGAACATCCTGGCACCCATTTCTGGCAGTCGTGGGAAGCTCATGCATCACTGCTGGATTTCCATGTGCCTATCGTCAGTACCACAGGCTCTGGTTTTCCTTCTCCACCCTCCTGAACTCGGCGCTAAGCATGAAGGCAGACTAAAGAGCCTGGGCACTCTGCACCAGCTCCTGCAAACAAGTTTTAAGAGAACATACAGCCTTAACGAGCGCATTGCAGGATTGATACTGTTAAAAGCACAATAATACCCTGGGATTTTCTCTTGTTAATGCATAGAGATGTGTCATACTTCTGCGTACTGATAGAAACTCACCAATTTCTGAATGACATTAACCTGATCTTTCCTTTATGTAAATAAAAACAAAGCCAATGACACACAAAGGTGCTTTTGTCCTGTTAAGTTGGGGGGTTTGCTGCTTTGGAGTTTAGTGGGGTTTTGTTTTTTTCCCCAAAACAATAAACTAGAAGATTTGTTAAAATTAGTATGAAAATAATTACAATTTTTAAAAGGATGTGTGAACTAATTTGGATTTAGCAGTTTTGTAATCAGCATCAGTAAGTTAGACAGGCATTCAAATAAATTCACTCATAGGCATTTCCTGCTGAATAGAATTGCAGAGTTAGAAAAGTATGATGTAAGGCACAGAAGATATTCTTTTAAAATATGTCTATATGTGTGTATACGTATATGGATATATAAATGTATATAACATCCAATATGCAGGAATGGTCTGTGATTAAATGTTTTTATACATTTATAGTAGCCCAGACTTACACAACACCTTAACTTGGTGACCCATTATTTATATGCATGGATTTATTAAAAAAACAAAACAAAACCAAAAAACAGAAGAAAAAAACCCCTAAGGATCTACAACAACCACACACAGCTTTAAACAACTCAACTGAATCTGCTCAGATATTCATTTCAGCCAAGAGGCACTCTCAGCATTTTCCAAGTTTGTTTAAGGAGTCATCCTGGACAGGGTGTAAGCACCTCACAAGTATAAAACGGGCAAGGTTTGGAAGACACGAATACAACCCTTGTTTGATGCAGACCATAAAACATTGCTCTGCAGGAGCTGCTGCTCAGCGAGCTGCCACCAGCAACCTCACTGCGCTGCAGACCCGAGTCGGCCACGGCAGGTCCTTATCTCCGCTTGAAAGCGATGTGGTTGCTCTACGCCTGTTTCTCATTCCGTGCAATTTCAGTTTGTACCCCCAGGACCTTGTATACTCCTTAAAGAGAGTTCACTGCACATTTACCTTTACCTCAGATAGGCTTTTTCACCCCTGGGCTGAGAAGGCAATAATTCACTATGTCCAGTGCAAATGATCCTCGTATTCATACAACATAATAAAGACTTAAACATTGTCCTGAGATTCTCCGTACACATAGAAATGTGCTTCCAGGAACATGCTTCCCATTGGCTTCTATGGCTTGTAAAAGTTGTATGTAAAAATCCTCTTTCTGCACACAGGAAAACCTAGATATGATAGCTGTCATGGCTGCTTGTTTTTTAACTCAGCCTCTTTTAAGGGAACCTACACAGAAAAAAAAAAGAGGCATGGAACCATTCAGGGATCCCAAAAGCTCCAAACATATCTTTTTCTCACCCAAAAAATTCACACCGTTTCCCAAATGTTTGCCAGTCTAGAAGCAATCAGACCCACCAATGCTCATCAAGACACTTTTCCCCCCAACACTATCTACTGGATCCAAAAAGCTGTCCTGTTATGCCTGCCCTTTGAAGGTGAGAGCCAACATGAAGAGGGGTAGAGGGTACTTAAAATAAGCATTCACCACATGGATCTCAATTTTTGCATAAACTGTTAATTATTACAGAAATAATCACTGGCATGCTTGGAATCAAAGAAGGAAGAACATCAGTGGAAGTTTTCTGGTCTTTATTTTGGATATAAGCCATCAGAAAGTTCATCCTTTCTCTCACTCCTATTTTGTTCTGATTCACAAGAATGTTATCACCTTCATTACCAAACAGTAGACATCACAACAAATACCTGAAGCGGGATGTAAATATTTTCAAAGCTATGTCCTGATCAAATCTCTCTCAAGCAAATTCATTGATTCCTCCTGTAGTTTCAGAAGCATAAATAGGTCATGTTGCATTTTAGTGCACAGCATTTCATAGGGAAACCATGCAAAAATCCTTACACTATGACCACACGCGTGACATGGGTTGTAAATGCAAGATGTCTGTATTGTAACAATTTGTTTGAAGCAGCAATACCACAAGTTAGAGACTCCCATGATAAGGACAGAACACGGATGCCTTATAGCAGCATTAGGCTGCTGGAAAAAAGCTGCCCAAGCCGATAGACACAGCAAGCTGCCTCTCCCTCGATGTTTCAAATACACAGCTTACAACAGCAAGATTCAAGTGCTGTAAAGCACTGGGATTGATAGTGGCTCTTCTGTCAAGCTCTCCCCATGAAGAGGACAGCCCCGACGCTGGCCAGACGGAGCTGGCACAGCCACAGCATCAGCATTTCCTAGAGAACATCCGCTTTAGGAACTGTCTCCTCCTCACACAAAAACACTCCAGGAACTGTCCAAAGGAGCCTAAAAGAGACAGGCAATTCCCAAACAAATACTGCAGCCATTTCAAGACAGAGAATATAGCATATCTACTAAGCATGCATAGTAATTCAAGACTCAACACCTATTTGGGGGAATTTTGCTCTTATTTAGGCAAGGTACCTAACTAATGTACACAGTCACATATACCTTTTACTTAACACAGAGGTGTGCGTGCTTGGCAAACTCAGGATGAGCTGCGTGTGGGAACAGCCACCGGTGCACAGAGATCTTGGGGCCAGCACAAGCCACTCAACAGCAAAACCTACACCAGAGAGGAGGCAGGAGGAAAGAGAAAAGAACCAGGCAGGCCCACAAATTTGCTAGGAGAGCTATGAGGTTGCATTTAGCACTCTGAGCATTTTGCAGAAGTTTGGCCCTTCGCGCCCTGCTGATGCACACCACCACCTCCCAGTGCTGGTAGGATTGACCAAAAGTCTCCGCTTCAAATGCTCTTTCACCCACTGCTAATATCTAATATGCATTTTCAGGCTGGGCATGCGTCTATATAAAATATACATTATGCAAATATACCATGCCTACCCGCATTTCAACAAAAAGTATTGAATGCAACAAAGTCAGGCAAATGAAACAAGTAACATCAACCCTGGTACATGTGCCTGGCAAGTGCCTCGTGCTTTGGAAGAAAACCCAGGCTGCTGGCCGCACAAACCAAACGCTTGTTATTTGTGACAGGACTGAAAATGTTTTTTAGACTGGTCAGCAGTTTGTAATTAACTATGTTAATTACATGTTAATTTGTGTTATTTTGGCAAATAAGAACTTGCATAAACTCAAGGGGTAGAAAATATTTTTTTTTTCTGTTTAACTCGTTCTGGTTCACTTATCTGCAGGATACAAAATTTAAAACCAGCTACACAACAATAAATAGCTAAAGGCCATTTCTTGGCAGAACAAGGTTTGCCTTCTCATTTGCTGCCAAGGAAGAAATTGAGGTGCAAGCCTAAAGGCCAGCAGCATCCCTCATTCCCACTCTTGTAAGATGCAAGGAAAGTTTTCTCAGACATGAAATCTTTTGCTGAAAGTAATTCAGATCATGGGCTTTCACTCTGAAATGTGACCCCACTGATAGCACAGGCAGTTTTGAGATACAATCTCAACTCCAAGAAGAGGATGCGTATCACAGATGGGACTGGAAGAGATCGAAAGAGCTCATCTAGTCCATCATCCTGAACTGATCTAAATGCTAAATCACTTACAGCTAGTCCAGGGAAGATATCAGTCTCTTATGCTAACACCAACTCCATGGGAAAGCAACTTAATGTTATTTGTTAACTTTGCGTGCTAAGAGATATTACGTTAACAGATACTTTGCTGCCTCTCAACAAATAAAACGCTCTTATTGCTACAGCTTTAAAATAGAACCTTTGTGGTGATTTTTCATGATCAATTATTCAAGCTGACATGAAAAACATGATTTTAAATAATATGAATGACCAATAGTGTATATTTTTAAATGCTCTACACAACTTTTAGCCCTGAAAGCACACGTATCTCATTAAGCATCTGCTTCCAGCCACGCTGCAATGTTACACAAGCCTGGCGCTTTCACATCCTTTTTACATCATTTTAAGATAACATTTGGGTGCAATTACTGGAGTTTGTAATAGCATGCTACCAATTGCATACAGATCATCATTCTCTCCCTGAGCCAATAAAAGCATTACCCAGGAGGCTGAGATTGCTTTGAAATTAGTGCATCCCAAGAGCTACCACTGCAAATACAAGAGGAACAAAAAAATTGCTTGGCAAGATCTTGACTTGTTTCAGGCTTTAAGATGGATTCCCCTAAACTATTTCTTTACAGTGAGCTCTCTACCATGTTTTATTTGAAAAAAAAAATTTTTTTTTTTAAACAGGGAAAACTCAAATCAACAGCAAAGACAACACAGAAACAAGGTCTATATGCAACTCTCCCCTTGACCACTGCATCCTTGTCTGCATTTCCATCCTGGGGTTCAATTAGCTAAGTCACCTGCAGAGCAGCATGACCTATGCTCAGTCCTCACGCGTTCCTCCTGCCAGCTCACAGAGGTCAGGCTGGCTGCTCCCAGCTCGTAGCCAAGATTGCCTGTTCATCACATCCTGCCACCTCTAAAGCTTCCTCAAACATGCAGGAATAGGTCTCTGTTATGAACAAAAAGGAATGAAACGGTAGGAAGACCAAATGCTGTCAAGTCACTAGGAGCATCAGTGCTCCAGAATGATTGAAAGCTCATTATTTAACATGCACCACAGCTTAGAAATAAGGCATAAAAGCTCATGCACTCATCTGCTTGATTACCCTGGGTTCTATTTGCAGTTTTACATGAGGGTGTGTTTGTACACTGAAAGCATAACATTTGTGGATAGTCATGACTTCTCACAGAAAAAACTGTGAGCACGACACGGTTTCACAGGTTGGAAGGAAAAGCAGATGCCACTTCAACAGAAGTGTCTGCAGCAGTTTCACTTATTGTTCACTAACAGGCATGTTCATTATGGCCATGCATGGGCCAGAAAGGAGAACAGACACCACAATGCTAAGTATCAGACAGCTGCTGCCCACAAGCACTGGGAGGAGAGAAGGACACAACAGGCAGGCACAGGAAACAGTGGTGCATAGCAAAACTCCCAGCTGTATAGAAGCTGCTCTATTAAGAATCTGTAACACAAGAGGGACAGGACTGGGGTGTCACACAACTGGGTCTGCAGAGCCTTGAACCCTCAAGATAGCCAGCAGGCATGCAGTGTGCCTCTGAGACACCATGTCCTGGGTTTTCCAATGTTTATGTTGGCACCATGAACCTCTAGGTTCCAACACTGGCACACAGCACTGAAAAGCTTCTTTACATGAGCACAGATGAGCCTTATACCTTCCTATCACACACACATGCTGCTTCACAGCTAATACAGGGAAAGGCACAACAGCAAGAGCAGGAGTTAGTTTCTCCTTTACGGCCAAATCATGGGATGCTCTTTTTCAGCAGTGTTTACAGGAACCTTCACTCTCTTCAGAGCAATTTGCTCTGTACCCAAAGTCAAAAGAATACTACCACAAGCTTTCAGTCTGTTTGCACTGACTCCTCCCCTAAAGCAACCCCCAGAGGCTAACCCACCCTTCTTGCACCTTCTACTGCTCCATTACTTTTACCCACCGTCTGCATATTTATTTCAAACACAAGATAACAGTTACTCGTGTCAGCCTTGTAATAGCTATTCAGAGTATGAGAGGTATGACTAGTAACAATCACAGCTAGACCATACTACAGAGATTGGCTTCATACAATATTCACTAACCTTTAATTAGTAATAACTATATAATCTCATTCAATACCTGAACTGCATGTTGTGGATTTTAATGGAACAACTCAAGTTACAGATTTCTTAAATTATTCTGGAAATATCTAGGCTACATATATATTAGCTGTATTTCAAGATACTCTGGAGTGAAGTCCCTTGGCAATTCCCTACCTAAAGCAGTAACTGTTTAGATTTATGAGTTACATCACTTTACCTCTCTAGGAAAAGGGCGGATGAAGAAGATTGACGTGACAGGACAAGCACAGGAAGCATGCTGCAACACAGCAGCTTGAGTTAATTCAGTCTGGACTTACCTTCTTTTCAAATCTATGAAGATATACAGATTTGTATCTGTGTTCCATGTTTTAAAATATCAGCAAGGGTAAAACAAAGCCAAAAATGAGGCTGCAAGTTTGGCAGACTCTGTAAAACTTTGAGTTTTAAGAGTTTTCTTCTCATAAAATATTGTCTTGTCAAGTGGAAATATTTTGAGAAAACAGCTTGGTAGATGGCTTTTTCCTAGAACATAAATAATCAAAATGAGGCATCTAGGTATGTTAAAATGGAGCCAAACAGTTGGCCCTAACCCCAGCTCTACTTCTTTCAAAGTCACTGGTGAAGTCCCACTGCCCTTGGTCAACACCGAGAGTATCTCTGTATATCCCAGCTTTAACATGTAAAAGTATTCAGAAGGCATCTAGGCCAAAACAGAAAACACTTGCTGAGTTTGTTTTAGCATTTCACCTGCTTCATTTATTTAAAAGAAAGAAAGCAAAAACAAAACAAAAAACCACACCACAAACACAAAAGACACACACCCAAACAAACCCCACACTATCCACTACGTTTTATTCTCAGCGACACTAGGACCAAACAGTGTCAGGAGACAACAGCCCCACTGATCCTGATCCAAGCCTTGTTCTGGCTCTTCCAGCAGCACCAGTGCTCCCCCATCGCTGCTCAGCTGTAGACCAGTTTCTTTCTTCATTTATATCAGAGAAACCCCACTGAAGATGACAAATTTGCCAAGTTGCAAGGAAGGGAAAGCTCCTGCTTGCATAATCCTTATTACTATGATGATTCATTTAAAAAGTGGCTTTCAAGAGGGTAAATGAAACAGAACAAAATACAGCACAGAAATTACTGTAGCACAAAACAAACTCTCCCTGGTGTCTTCTATTTGAGAGGAACATTTCCGAACAAAACTGCTTCTCTCCCTGATTACAAAACATATTTCCAAGTATGACTCATATTTGGAGAAGAAAACTTGTTCTCAAAATCTAGTGCATTATGATCTGCAGCCCAATGTTCCCTCAAGGATTAAGTTTGGAATTAACGCCAAAAAATACCTCTGAGGACAGTCTCCGTTAATGTTGCAGCAGAGCCTGAGGAAGAGCTCCTGTTGCTGCTTTTTCTGTTTCTTTAGCGCCATTTGGAATTCTTCCCCCCCCAAAAGGAGTCAGAGCAGAATTGACCACTGAAACCTCCAATCCCCAGTGCAGAAACCTTTTGGAAACCCAGGAACTGCAAAAAGCAGCAAGACAGAGCACTTGCAGCTCGTGCTGCTCAGACCCATATTGCTCAGAGAGGTGTGCACACTTTCCCAGTGACACCAGCTCTTTCAGGATAAACCATCATATACACACACTTGACACACCCAACATAGGGTACAAATAATCCTTGAATGAGATTAGTTCTTTACCAGTGAAAACTGCTGGGGAAAAAAAAAACCCAGAGTTTAGAGCAAATCCACTATCATTACATTCTTATGACACAAAATAATAACATGGCACTACAGACGCCACATAAATTACTCCAGAAAAAACAATTACTTATTCCATTTGAGAAACAGCAACAAACAGGATCTTCACTGGCACCCCTCTCCCTCCAGTTTAAGGCAACAATGTGAATTTTGTCACCTCCAGCAAAATCAGGGCAAGGCAAATGCTGAGAGCACTCGTCAGCCCAGCACACACACTGTACACTCACGCTATCAGGGCACTTTCACAGCCATACCACTAGTGTTCCCCCTTGCACGTACACAGAGTATGTGTACTACCATACTTTCACCTGTGCTTTCTCAGTTTAAACACTTCCTACAATTTAAGTTCACTAAAATGTAAGATAGCTGGTATTTTTAATCAAACTCTTCTGCCCCAACAAAGTTTGAGGTCTAAATTTATACTTTCATGCAAATGTGTTGGGATCTAGAGATGACTACCTGCTTACTGGGCTGTTTCAAAGAAATGGAAGTTGCAAATGTCTGCACAGAGCTTAAAACCAAGCCTTAGCCTTAAATCAGCAAAACACTGCATTCGATACAATCATTCATACAACTGTAAAAATAATGTATATTATAAATGATGGAAATGTGTATGCTACGCTTTGAGTTTTGAAAACACTCTAGTTTTGTAGGGCAGCACAGGGAGAACAGTAATGGGAAAGATACAGCTTTATAACCTTTTTAAGTTTTGTTTGGTTGCAATCAGGAAAACATAAAACAACACATTAAGGTTTGGCCCAGGAAGAATATCAATTCAGACACAATAGCTGTTTGCACTGCTGAAAAGTTGCAATTCTTTTAAATGAAGTGTAACAGCAGTAATTGTGTTTCTCTGAGTGAGCTAAGAGGCAAATGGTGCATGAATCAATAATGATATGGCTTGTACACCATTTATCTCTTTGCACGATCCACAGGAAATCCAATTGCATAATTACATTTTCACAGCCCGTTGAGAGCGCAGAATAACTGGATCCTGTTAGTACGTGCATTTACCCCTATCTGCAAAGGGCAGATACCCACAAAGAGGGATCTGGTGGACCATCAGCCAAAGCTTCCACTAATAATGGGATCTAACTCTCTGCAATTACCAACACTGCAAAAGGAGACTTAATCTCAGCTATCAGTGAACCAATTTCTGTGAATATCTTCAACATTCAGAAACTTTTTGAGAGCTTCAAAGTCTTTAGCGGTTATAAAGCTGTTACAGTGAGCCTTGCCAATATGTCCACTGACTTCAGAAATCGGATCGCTAGGAATGAATTGGGACATGCAGACACAGGTACTTTAACACAATTATAAATTCCCTATTTAGACACCTGAGTAACTTTCATGCATAGAAGAAAGTTTACAAACCTAACTCCTAAAATATCATTGAACACTGCTCGCAAGAATAGCCTCTAACAGAGGAAATTTAATGTTGGCGCTCAATAAGTGCATCGTTTCAATGGTTTATCTTCCATCATCACTGAAGCACATGTTTGCAGTGTTTACCAATTTCTGCTGCATCATTTCTGAATTCCCATTTAGGCCAGTCTGGAAATGAGGCAGCACTGCCACACCTAGTGACAAGCCCAGGATGGCAGTGCACAGTTTTAAAAGTGCTTTTTCATTCCCCGGTTGTCTCCCAAACAGATGGGAGCCTAGCAAAGGCTGCTGGTCCTGACCAAGCACACAGATCCTTCCTCTGCTAGCTGGCCAGACAACCTCCCTGCTCCAATCTCTGCTGTAAAATATTCATCTCCTCCCAGTATAATTTATCTTGCTCCACAAAATTCTGATATGAAACCACAAGGACCAATCCTGCTGACTCAATTTAATAAACTGCAAGTTTCTACACATCTCTTATTGATTTGGAGAACACTAAACCCTAGCAACTTGTGGCTGAGGCACGAGGAGTTTGCAGTTGCAATACTTTTGAGCTTTTTTAAGGCTGGCAGCTTTTCAAAAGAAAAAAAAAAACACATTGAGAGAAAGAGACAACACACCTAAATATAAATTATTTAGGAATAAAAAAATGACTCCACACTGCAGTTTTACTGTTTGTTTTCTGTACAAATTACTCACTTCTTTACAATCCAACCCAAATGAAGCAGTTACTGGCAGATGTAATCTAAAACTCCAAGAGAGCTTCTTAGCCAGGAGGAATGCTGAGCACTCTGCTGAGCTACCCTCCCTCTCCCCCAAAGAAGTTTTCCAATCCTGCAGTCAGATTTTCACAGGGCATCTGCAGTTCAAGCCTTTTTGCTGCTCTGTGGTGGCTGCTGTTCCCTTGCTATGTCAGAATCAAATAAAAAGTAAGCCTGAAAAATTCATTGCAAATTACTTCCTTTATTCGTCATAGAATAAGAGCATCCCCAAAGAAACTGCTGTACCACAGACGAGTAAATGTCTCCTCGAGGCACAAACAGATGGGTTACAGGTCTCCATGTTTATGAAATGGGGAGAAATTTATTGCCTCATACATCCTCTTCTGCCATGGGATTATCACTTCAATAGTTGACCTGCTTAAAAGCAATACTGCTGTTTGCTGTGGCAAAAGGTAGTTACTTTTATCAACAGGATGGATTAGAGTTACATGATATGAAACCAGGATAAGAACCAAACCTTATACTGTGACATTAACTTGGTTTTATTACTAGCCCTGAAGGAAAAAAGGAAAATGGAAAAATTCAAATAAACAGTTAAAAAAAAAAAACCAGCAAGTGTTAACGGACAGATGAAGACTTGAAAAAAATTTAACAGCTGAAGCCAGCAAATACTTTCTTAAGACATCAAATTAATTTATATGTATTTTTAATACATCCCTAGTTTTACCACAATCATCACTTGCAAGACAGCAGTTGAACGGCTTTACTATTCAGCATATTATAAACCAAAACAGACCCAAGATTTGGCATCATGAGCCTGCATATGAGATGATGGAAGCAACCAGGAATTTTGTTGTGAGGCCATATCAAGAATCAAATCCAAAAGATCATTTCCCACACAGGGACCCATTTCCCAACGAACTATTCTTTAAAATAATGCAAGTTCAGTGAGCATTTATCTATTGATAATGAAGTCAAGACAATGCTACTCTAGGCTCTCTCAGGATACAACCCGAGATAACCTCTGTTAAAAGGATGCACAGGGAACTAGGAGGCACGTATAAGACAAATGTTTCTTTTTTTGATAGCTAACGGTAGCAACAGTAAGAGGAGGGGAGGAATACATAAGAGGCAGCATCTCACAAGAGGCAATATTTTTCATTGCAGTCCATTGAGGTTACAAAATAAAGTAGGAGACAAAAAATATCAAATACAGATATTCTACTCTACTCATACTAAAACACTTAAATAACCCAGTAGTCTTTTTGCCATAGACTCTGCTGTCAAGTCATTTATGCAGCTTTCTTAAAACAATAGATTCCACCTTCATTACTGATGTACTACAATGTTCAGTGATCTGGATCAAGAAGTCCAAAAGTTGGTATAAGAGGTCAAAATCTGACAAAATTCTTTATAAAGAGTAGTTTACAGAATTATTAAAATTTTCTATGTAAAAGTACACACACCCTGTACCCCAGCATACAGGAACACAGACCTCAGCATAAGAAAGTCTGCAAAAAGGAATATTATGAGCTACAAAGGAAGAGCAAAACACAACATAATACTTGTCTGTGGACATGTTCATGCTTCCCAATATTATTTGGAGTGCTGTCTTCCCCAAAGCATTCAACTGAAATGAAGCCAAACAATTCCTCTCAACAGCCTCTCTCTGGGGCCAGACATTTGGATTAACTTTACAAAATTTCAATTTCCAAAGAGCACCAGGCCTCCTACATACACTGAAGGTGAGAAGGTACCCAGGGCTCCTGGATTCCCAAAGCAACAGGCCAAAAAAATGTTGTCCCAGAGTCAGGTTTTCTATAATTAAAACAACAAAAAAATCCTGACGCAATGGATACCAAGAAATAATTACCACTTCAAAGGAAGGAGACCAGAAAGACCAAATGGCAGTCAACTGAGGAAGATGAGTGAAAGTACATTGCTGTGTTCATAAATTCTGGCTGAGATGTGTTTGTAATATACTATGGTTTACCATAACAAGCACAATCATAGTGGTTCTTGTTACACTTGCAGTGACACTCAGGGTTGCATTAGTATTTTAAATAATATTTTGACAGATGGCCATTACAAAAGCTGTAATTCAATCACAGACTTCTAAAACACTCTTGAGAGCAAATTTAAAGATTTATATGTGCCACCACAGCTTCATTCAGCCACAGACTCATCTTTGGCCCAAGCATACTTATTTATAGTGCCCACAACACTTAGAGAAGTTAAAAATTTAAACAAGATGAATCCATCTTACCATGTTATCAGATGGGTGTAATGTTCAATGGGAACACATCTTCTTGGCACAAAACCAACTAAAACCATGGAAATCAGATTCTGCCCAAACTAGGGTGTGTGAAGTGAATATAAATAGGCTGCTGTGCTGCTCAGTCTTTAGGATGAAATAATGGGAGCAAAGTACTATCAGTGTGAAAGCACTTGGGGACCACTGCTCAAAATAGTAAACCAGCAGTAACACCAATCTCCTACATAACAGATGTATCTGAGGGTCCTTCCTACCATCAATGTATGGTTTGTGACAAGGGTCATTCTGCTGAGAAAGACATGGAATTGGAGGGGGGTTCTTTAGGAAGGGGGGGCACATTATTTATTTTTATCCCATGGGATATAAGAGATTGTGTCATAGTTTTTACTCTCACTTATATCCAGTGTAACTTATTTCTTTTAACAATTTGAAGTCCAAGATCTCTGGCTGTAGTACAGAGCAAGTCGTATATGCAAAGATGAGAGTAACAGGATTAAAAGAAGTACTCTCCTGAGAAAGCTGAAATGGATTTTGCGTGCAAGAGCAACCCTCGGGTCTCTCAATTTTGTATGCTTCTCAGCTCCAAAAATAAATACATAGAATAGCTCAATCCCCTCAATACGGAAAGATTCTCCTTGCACCAAAGGAAGCAGCACCAGGCCAGCAAAAACTCAACAATTCCCATAATCCTGAAAGTCCACAATCTCCCAGTTGCTCCTGGCCACCATCAGGGGCAGGACATGAGGTTAGACAGACTTCTGGTCTGAGCCAGCACAGTCATCTTTAAGTTATTTTTGTATTCCAAGCAGAGGACATTGACATATGTAGGACTTGACTGCAAATACACAAAAGACGCATCGCTCAAGGCAAAAAGCTAATGCCGATATAACTCACTCAAGTGTGTATGCATGTTGCAAATTCTGCACTGTGCCAATCCCCTCGTGCTGTGAATTGTTACAGCCCATGGCTACGGAGCATAGGCTCGGCAGCGCAAGCTCCAGGAGCAGCATGCCATTTTTCAGGTTATCAAAAACCCAGCTCAGCTAACAGGTCATTTATATGGGGGTCTAAACACAATGAGGCTCAGTTGCTCAAAGCTAGAGACCTGTGAGAAAGATAACATTTTAAATTATTTAAATCAATGCGGAGGAAGGCTTAGAAGCGCCTGACTGAAAGAGTTACAAACAGCACATGTCCAACTTGATTTCAGACATGCTAAGTAAGACTAATATGAAATAGAATAAACAAAGCAGCAGAAGTGACAGCTGCAGACATGAGTAGCTCCAGACACCCACGAATGAAGACTTTTGCTAGCAGAGGTTAGCAAAAACAAGACATACTCATCCAATATAGATGCAAAATTAAAATGTTCTGACACAGGACTCCCCTCACACTGAAGTTCCCACCTACATATCACCCAAGACCTCCATTGAAGTTAGGGTCCAAATTTCAGCCAGAGATAAAGAAAATCTCTTCCTTACAGACTTACTCCTTGCTTACCTACACCGCGCATTGCTCTTCAGCTGCTCATTGTGCCATGCCTAAATTTTTAAATAAAATTCTTTCTAAGCCCTGTGTGTGAAAGTCTGGTATCTCAGGGACAGATAGTTCCCTGAAGTTTCTGGGTTCCCAGTTCATGTTTTCTTTAGCAGAAGCAGCAAGCAGCCTATGGATTAGTGTGCTTAAAGTGTCCTTCCTTATTATCAAACTATATAACATCTACAGAGATTCAGATGAAATTGTAAAGTCCTTTTATTCTAAAATTTTCTATAATTCCATTTTAGAATTCCATTCAATTTTCTTGGGTATTAGCCAAGCAGCAATCAGTGCATGAAAAGGGGAGAGGAGGGACTTTTCTTTAATGAAAAATATCACAAGTTCCTTCAAAAAACATCCTCATATCAATTTTTTACTTCATCAGTGAATTCCACAGCACAATCCCTCCCATTGCTAGTAACCTCTGCTTATGTACACTAGGATAAATGATACTGCAAGACACCTGGAATATTATCAGGGTTTTTTTAAAACATCTTATTTAAACCCACATGGACAGCTTACAATCCACTGAGATCAGACTCTTGCCTATGCCTGCACTGACAGAACAAAGTATTGCTGGGGTGATTTTGGATTTCGCAAAACTTCTCTAGCTAGAGATAAAAACTGAGAAAAATCCCTTCCATTTGTAGTTCTGTTCAGTAAACTTTAGAGAGAAAAATTGCACTTTGCACATACAATGCTCAGTTACCGAAACAAAGTTGGTTAACCAGACAAGTAAAGGAAAAAATATTCTGGTAAAAGAGAAAATAGAGGAAGGAGAAAATAAATATGGCATCTTGCCTTTTTCAAACCCGTGCACACATTTTCATCTTTTGTGAGCTTAACTAAAAGTTTTCCATATCACATATCAATCATATCATACCAAATCAATGCTCATCACCTGAACTGGATTTACCCACACCACGTGGTTAAAGGAAAGGGCTGATTACATCACATGCAGCCACTTGCGATGAAAACCTAGCCAACAGAAGAGTTCCCAATTAATCACGTCAGTGGAAGTGATGGAAAACAGAGTGACAGACCCTGAAGTCAATTACTTAACAGAATGTAGCAAAGCACAAAAACACTCTTCAGTGGAAAAAATCCCAACATTACACCCCATAATACCACTTTGTGCTGAAGACGGTATTGCATTCTGTTTTCATTATGGGAACATCTGATAGGTATTTAAGGGATTTGAAAACTTGGAAGAGCTCCTTGAAAAATAGGATGTTATTGTGATCCTCAGTATTATAATGAAATGCTGAAATTCAAGCAACAACAACAACAAAAAAGCACATATTCTGTCAGACATACCAGATCAAACTATTAATTTGCTTATCTGTATTGTAACAAAGCAAGAAATAAGTAATCTTTCATCTGCTTAAGCTGTACCAAATTGAGGAAGGAGGTGTGTTTATTTCTATTTTATAAATATCCAGACAGTTCATGTTAAAAAGAAGTCCTTTTAAACACCAGAGGACAATTTGCCCAGAATACAAAGAAAAGTCCAAAGCAGAGCAGAGATGTATCTATTTGGAGGAGATAATCAGTGCTTTGTACATTTTAATTCTTCTCTTCATCACTACATCTTCCTTTTGCTTTTGTTCCCCATGCAGCAAATCTGTATGCTGAGCACAGTCGCTGAAGCAGCACAGACAGAGGTATTACAGCGCCAGGAAAAAAAAAGTACAATTTACATTTATAACAAAAATATCTCTAAACTTTTTAAAGCAGGTGTTTGCATGCTAGTCAGAGGTAATCCCAAGCCACCAAGGCCCTCTCAAACTTGCCTTCGGCATACCCACATTTGGGTTAGGTGCCTGCCTATCTCAGACGCCTGTACGAGTTGAATTCTTATCTCCACACAGAGTCCAAAGGCCCTGACTCACCAACAGCAGCTACTGCAACAGGAGCTCGCTACAAATCCCTCACTGCTGATCCACATTGCCATTTCTGCAGTGAGGACAACTACACAGCTCACAAAGCAGTCCAACTACTGCAGTTTTCAACACAGTGCATTCAGCTAGAGATATAATTTCAGTTCACTGTAACACTCCAAACTGAAGATCACCACAGGTCCAGAGCTCATACCAGGGTGGCAATTTCCATGACAGAGGCAGATGGGACATGGGCTGTGGTAGAGAAAGGGCACCTTCAAGTCATCCAAGAGCTCTCGTCCAAAACACTGGCAGCATTCATATCTTGTACAGCTGATTTAGGACTAATTTTGTGTTACAGTATTTGGGTATTACACTAAATTTGTGTTACAGCAGCTTTTCTACATGCCAATGAAAATTTTATTGGTTATATGTACTGATGTCAACACATGTTCATCTGTATTGATTTTTAATTGAATACCTCTTAAGTTGTGTCTGATCTCAGCTACTACTTACAGTAACTATGTTAAAAAAAACAACCCAAGTGGACTGCAGAAGGAGCTTTGCATGATTATTTTATTCTCACTTTAGCTTCTTAAGGCCAAATTGTATTCGAGATTAGAGGACTGAATTCATTTTCATTATCACTGTATAAGAGAAGTTGTGACATAATGCTACTCACTTCTAGCAAATTATCTTCCAGAAATCCGCTTAACTGTCATGCTTCTTTAGCTTCTGCTACTTAAAAGCACTATTTGCTTTAGGATGTTGTGGATGCTGTTTACAGGGATTTGCAATGAAGTAGCCAAGGTTTGTAGAAGAGAAATCCATGAGGGTTACAAAACAGAGAAGCTTCTTCAGACTTGGAAAAACTTTACTCAAGAGTCAAAGCAAAAAATGGTTGGACATGTGGGGAAGGTGAAGGGACAGGAGAGAGAAGGGAAAGCATTTTTAGGCTTTTTCTTACCCTTTTCCTGAGGTATCTGCTTTTGATCACTGTTCAAGAAAGGATCTTAGACTGGACTTGATCTGGTCCTGCTCAGTTGCCCCACATTGTGTTATCTATCATGGAGGCACCACATGTTTGGGAGAGCAAGTTGGAATCCATATTGCATAACATTAAGGCAATTGTTAATTGAGACCCAGTTGCAGCTGTTACTTGGGTCTGTACACAGGACAGAAAAAAAACCCCACAAACTAGGAAATGGAAGTTCAACCACACTTTCAGAGAACTAAACAGATTTACCTTGCTTAACTGAGGAAGTGACTTTGCTTTCTTTAGCAAGAGCGTAACCCTGTTGCAAAGGTAGGTCCCTGATCCAAACACGTGAACAGAAATTCATTCTCTTGAAATTCCTCTGCCAAAAGTATCTTGCATCAGCTGTGCTGATGTACATACCATATACAGGTGCATAGTGGAACAGTAAGTGCAAGCAGCATTATCACTCAGATGTTAAATACAAGGCTGTAATATTGCACAGTTCTCCATCACAATCTTTCAAAGAGATCACTGCTGCTGAATCAGAGGTTAAACATTCGACTGATATTATGTTCAAAAGCACTTTGTAAACTTGGGCACTGTTAGACCCATTAGTAGGTGATATCAGTAACCACCTGGAAGATCTGTGTGCATTAGATGTGCAAGTCACTACCAAAAAGCAGCCAGGCAGCTTCACGAAAAGGACCTGTTCAATCTACACAGCACTGAGACGATCAAGGGCAAACACACTGCCACTCCAGACCACCCTTATTTGACTGACTTGTGTATTTAACGTTCATTTTTTATCTTTCCCTCCTAAATACTTGCGAAAGAACACGTTATATATATTAGCGAAGAGAGGCATGAGATTTCTCCTTTGGTTCTGAACACCCATGAAAAGTAAACGCCTCTGAAATCCCTGTGCATCAGCCTCACCACAACCCCACTAATGAAATTGAAGGCTAAAACAAATTGGATATATTCCCTCAGGAGGTATTTGTACTGCCTACTAAAGGCATTCACTGCATGCGATTCACAAAACAGTAGTGGGGGGTCTAAATGCCCCTCACTCTTTGGAAGAGGCAAAAGAGGAAGATTCAGCACGCTTACATTGCAAGAAAGTAGCTGAAAGCTACTGAAACCTATGATGAGATGGGGCTCTCTCACATCTCAAGAAGCTGACAGTTTAAGATGTTTAGAATCATAGAATGGTTTAGGTTGGAAAGGACCTTGAAGATCATAGAGTTCCAACCCCCCTGCCATANTTAGGTACTGGAAGGCCGCAATAAGATCTCCCCAGAGCCTTCTCTTCTCCAGGCTGAACAGCCCCAACTCTTTCAGCCTCTTCTCATAGGAGAGGTGCTCCAGCCCTCAGATCATCCTCGTAGCTCTCCTCTGAACAAGCTCCAGCAGGTCCATGTCCTTCTTATGTTGGGGACTCCAGAGTTGGATGCAGTACTCCAGGTGGGGTCTCACGAGAGTGGAGTAGAGGGGCAGAATCATCTCCCTCGCCCTGCTGAGCATGCTTCTTTTGATGCAGCCCAGGATGCGGTTGGCCTTCTGGGCTGTGATCGTTTAAAAGTAATACTGATTTTTTTAAAAAAAAATTAAGCACAACACCAAAAAAACCCACAAAAAATAATGCAACGTTTACAAACATTAGTAATACAGGAAGGTCAAGACACACATTACTTCTAATGTGGGCCATAAAACATACTACCCGAGAAAACAGTTAGAAATCTGATAATCAGAACTAGCAGTCAACACCATACCCATAGGGCATTAATTCCTGCCAAAACCACATCCATCATCCTGCGAACTACAGAGCATGTGTGGGTACAAGAGGAAGGCAACAGGAAATATGCACACATATCTTGGTGCATAAACCTCAATCCTAGGGAGACCCTGGCAGAAACAAGGGTTAACCCATCGTAGAGTCAGGTAGATAAGTTTTCTGCCTCAAATAACCCCTGTTACTCCTCAAAAAAAAAAAAAAAAAATCACCTCCCGTCTGAATCTTGCAACTGCAAATTCAGATTTGTTTTGTTTTGTTTGTTTTTATTAATGGCATAAGGGCACTTGCCCAGGAGCTGCTTACATTTTGTTCACTCTTTTCCTTTCCTTCAAGTGCATCAATATGAAAGATAAATACAATCTTTAGGCAGTATTTGGGAAAGAGCACATTAGGAGGGTAAAATATCAGCACTGTAGACCTTCCACAGCACCAAATATTTGTCACACTGCCTAAATCAACAATGGGAAACAGAAAATTGCTGATAATTTTGCACCTAGCTTCAGACCTCTGAAGAGTAATCATCACAAATAAACAAGCTAGAAGAAAAGCCAGCCTCTGAAATTAAAAAAAAAAAAATAAACCACAAGCTATTCACCGGGGGAGAAGAGAAGGGAGGATCATGAGACAGGATAATCACAAAATGCACATTTACAAGCAGGAAGAATGAAGAGCAAATAATCTTTCCCAAACTCCTACTCCTACCTAGTACTTCAAAAAGCTTTAGGCATGTAAATTGAGAATAAAAAAATAACATTTATTCCAGTTTTTATTATTCATTTCTAACTCATTGCACGGATCTGTTAAGAAAACTTTTATTTCCCAGCAAAATCTCATTAGAGTTATTCCATCTTCCCCATTTATTTCCTGGATAAATCAAGTGACATCAGTGATAGATTTTGAGTGGAAGAGGTTGATACCGCGTTAGGACCAAGGATATATACAGATTTGTTCAGGTATAAAAATGCTGACTTAAATATAATACAAGAACTTTATATTTGGGTGCTTGACAGGCACTAAACAGAGCAGGTATGTATTAGGTACATATATCTACACTAGGTATTCTTAAATGACAAGAGTTTGCTCCTTCTTGCTCTAGCCCAGATATGCAGAACAGCTGGGAAGTGGTAGAAAGTCACTGACAATTCCAGGGTTGTTTTTTGTGATCCATCCAGTCAGGTTAAAATAATGACTAAGCTCAAAGGCTCATTTTTACACAGGCCTCCAAGCAGCCATCAGATAGTAACAACACGCATTCAAACACTAATGACCTCAGTTCATAACATTTCAATTATAATCCCAACAAGCAAGTTACTGCAATCAGAAATACAAGTTTTTGTAAATGTCTACAAGCTGCTCATTTCCTGGTTTTGTAAATTTGACAAGGAACATATCAAGTCATTGATATTTTATTTATTTATTTCAATTTTCACTGAGAAATAAGTTTTGCTGAAACTTCTTTCTAAAGTTTGAACTGTCCCAGAAGGGAATGTAGTGGTTTTGTTTTTTTTTTTTTAGAAGCTAAGTTCTAAACCTCAAATGATTCTAAACACAAAAGTTGGCTAAATACTTAGTTTCAGAAACTTCTTATGAAATATATATTTTGTATATTCCCAAAGACAACATATCTTAGGTAAAATGTCAGTTTTCACACACAGAGACTTCAGGCTATCAAACTTACTTTTAACTAATATTTTGTTTTCTCTTACCTGTAGCAAGTGGAATAGATTCACTTCCATTTCTTATGATCGAGTATTTACATAATGCATGAAAAAGAACAGAAGACCGCAATTACCGTTAACTGTTTGTATAATCAAGTTCATATCCTACCTGCTGCTGTGTGTAGGATTATTACAGATTCTGTGACCTTTCAGCTCATGTCCCAATGGCTCTAGAACAAATGAGATTTGATGAATGCAATAAAATCTTTCACCTTCCACGTATGGCTAAAATTATTTTAGAGAGTGCTGTAGCAGGGAGGCAGCTGAGCTCCAGGACTGACACAAATGCGTAAAGCACTTGAAACTAAACTCAATGGCAAAAGTTCCCAACGTATCTACAGGTTGTTGGAAGAGAAGGCACCAAAGGATAAAAATATTCTTTAACAAACTGGAAAATACTCTGAAGACCTAGAAGTTGGACCAAAGAATATTGTTTAGCAGCAGTATGCTCTGTGGGGCTGCTCATTGAATATAATTGCCCTGTCTCTGAAAACGGAAAAATAACAGCCTGCATTGTTCATTTGCAGTATGCAGAGAATAATTACATTTTTTTAAAGAGCTGAAAGGACACACCACTTCCCTCAGATCTGTGTCTTGACACTTGCTGAGATTTATATAACAATTCAGCTCGAATAACCAAAGATTGACAGTTGAATGAATTGCAAACAGAATACTTCAGAAGAATCTGAAGAATTACACCATTCCCAAAACTCAAACTGGTGACTCCAGAAAGGTTTGAGAATAAAGACCAGTAAGAGCATTTTTAAGTTGGCAGGAAAATAAAAACACAGAATCTTAGAATAAAATCAGGCAGTTATATTGCATGTAAGACTTCAAGGGCTCTTTTTGAAAAAATTATGTGCGTGTTCCTACCATGACCGGGACTACATATTCCAAATTGAAACTAGGAAGCCCCTAGACTCTGTTATTTGCCATATCACTGTTTTTTCAGACACAGCCTTCCTGGTAAGTAGTAACGTCGTCATGCATTAGGTGCCAGATTTTTCAAAGCAAGCTAATTTTTCCTGGATCCTCTGTCTCTATGAGCCATTATCAAGCAGAGGCAATGATTACGAACTCAAAACATGAACTGATATTCATCTTATGACTACAAGCTTTTTCTTCTTTCATCATATTTCAAGGTGAATAAAGAATGACAGGATTTAACTACACAAGGTGTTTCATTAATGGCTTCT
The DNA here is from genome assembly GCA_008711295.1 of Anarhynchus alexandrinus. Classification (NCBI taxonomy): domain Eukaryota; kingdom Metazoa; phylum Chordata; class Aves; order Charadriiformes; family Charadriidae; genus Anarhynchus; species Anarhynchus alexandrinus. Next base: position 1,152,063 of record VUYV01000076.1, on the reverse strand, counting down.
CCAAGGATAACACAGAGGTTTTCTTCAGTACAGAAAGTCAGCAATTAACTTCCAACACTGTGATGACTTTAACTGCTGTTTTATGCAGTTTATGCCAGGTCCTTATCATACAAAAACAGAAGCAATCAGGCCAAACAAAATAAAATTACACAACTTAAAAGGCTTAATATTCTTTGTCAGAGAGCTTCTAAGAAGCCATGGGCTTTAGAGGAGCTCGTTTGGCATTATTTGGCATATTAATTGCAAACAGGGAGGGATGGTTTTGAGAGACTTGTCTGTAGGAATCATTTCAAAAGCCACTTGTTCCAGATTAGCCTCAAAAGGGATTTTTAATAAGCAACTTGACTGTTTAATAACCACAAAAACAAAGAATGATATTCAAACCTGCCATTGTCTGTCTACTTTGTGTTCCCTTGAGTTCCCAGTGGCATTTGGTCACTGTGAAAAGAAGAAAAGAAAAAGAATTAAGCAAGCTTTAAATCTTAGGCCACTGCCTGCTTCTGCACTGGTCAAAATCCACAGCAGCCCTAGTGAGATCAGTGACACGCATATAAACAAGATTAATACCAGATGCTTTCAGATAGATTTAATACTGTTCTGGGTGGGTAGAGGGTTTCATTTGCATAGTATTTTCTTTTTAGCCTTGGAGCAACAAATGCAGCCACAAAGAAGGTGGTGATTGGAATGAAAATGCATTTGAACCTTTTGCCATGTAATCAAAGATAATAAAGGTCTAATTACAACTTAACAGGTTTTATGACAATCAAAATACATCACACTAACTACAGTACTTGCAGAGAAGAATGTCATTAAAATGCACTAGAAGTCACACCCTCTTCCTTCCATTTAGGAATCTGAAAACAACAAATTAGGGATGCCATAATGAGGAAAAAGATTATGGCGTTTTTATTAAATCTAAGAGGCATTTGAAATTATATTTGGTCTCAGTATATGCATGCAATTCTATTATTTATTCACAATTACTTCATGGTTTTGGAAAGACCTACTCAGATTCATATTTCTGGGGTTTAGATTTTATTCATTTATTTTTAAAACTTGTGCCTTATTTAACAAGTTTAACACATATGCGCTCCTCAGTTGAACTGAAGATTTATTGCTGATCTACCAGTCTCTGCCCTCAACAGATTGAGAGACTTGCACCTTGGTAAGCCCGCTGCAGAGCAGTTACATGCTGTAGCTAATATTACCCTTAAATTCAATTTTTTCCCCATTGAAGTTAAATGAAAGCAGGTCACGCGCTTTTTGTTGATTTCATTCAAGTTTCAAGTTGATTCTAATAGCTTTTATAACAGTAAAGAATAACATATAGAAAAATTCAAAAGAGAGAAGCTAGTCAGAGCAGCCAGATACCACACAGTATCCAATCCCCAAAGTACACTTTGTGTTGGCTATGTAAGTCCCTATGTTGATTGACAAGTCCTCCTCTGTCAAACAATCACCATAGTTAATATTAATACCTGTAGATCACATGGCTTCGCACAAGCTTCCAGAGGCGGCTCTTATTAGTAAATCATAGCATTTTCATCTTTATAAGTGCAAGTCTCCAGGTGATGCCCTCAACCACATACAACAACTTTACCACATAGACCTACCAACCCATACAGCATTCTCAATACAAAATCCAGAGAGTTTGGGAGGAGATACTCGTTCAATACACAAGGCATTAAACAAGCCATGGAGACTATACAGGATTAAGGTGGCATGTTTTGCTTTAGCAAAGCTTCTTGTTTATTCTATATCCATCTGAACTAAACTATTCAGCCATAAGCTTCTTCACATAGCCCAAAACATATTTATTCCTACATAGTGCATATGGTTATTAATCTGCACACGGTGTGAACTCCTACTTATGGTAGGAGGAAATAACAGCATCCAAGCACTACAAGTTATTTTAGCTAGCAGTTTAATTATTTTGCACACTGCAATAAAAATTTAGGAAATTATTTCATAAAATCTGTGGCTGCCACACCCACAGAATATGTTCTGTTACTTGGCATCAGCATGAGCTTAAGACAAAAGGTGCTATTTTCCTAGAACTAGAATAATGAAGGAAAAACACCAAATGATAAGACTGAAGCACATTAAGTTTATACCTTACAAGTTATCTCCTTAACTTTACAGCTTCTGTTAAAGTGGCCGTACCTTCTCCACCTCCTTTCCAGGAAGCTAAAGGGAAAGTCATGAAAACAAGAAGCTACATATCCTTTTCCTCCAGTTTGAAGATCCCAGCTTTGCCTCGCCACCTCTTCCAGCGTCATTAACTCTCTTCTCCCCATTAACCACCAACCATGGACAGAATACCTCTGTCCTCCTTGCCACCTCCAACTAACCACTCTTGCACTGTAACTATCAGGCTTGAGGCACCTCTATCTCCCACTAACTTTCCAGAAACATTATACAAAGCATCGCTGGGGAGTTCAGTGTGCAGCTGCCCCAGAAACATCACAGGAATACACCACCACAAGCAGTGTAACTGGGGAAGGGGCAACCTTTCCCCTGGCTAGGAGAGGCTGCTGGTTTTACAAGGCTGTTTTGGGGCAACCCTCACCAAGCACCCCATTTAGCTGGTTCAAAGGTTCACCAGCACAGTCAACCAGCCTATCCAGCCCTTCCTTCCCTACATTGCCCCACAAACAGACTGGCAGCCAGGGGCACCCCTCCTGGCATGCCACACATGCAACAGCAGCAGCTGGCATGATAGCACTGGGGTGCTTGTACCCTAGCAGCTCATCACCTCCATCGCATCCATTGCGGCTCTTCTACGTTGCATAATTTGAGAACTATTTGTTGGGAAGAGAGACCAATTCAAAAGCCCCGTCATTAGGTGATACCTAAAACAGGGCAACCACCCATTCCAGCTTTCATCCCAGCAGCTGTTGCAGCTTCTTTTACAAAGAGCAGCTACAGAAGGAGAGGCTTATAGCCCGAAAAAGCAATAGGTTACTGACAGGGAAAACACGGTCATGGTTTGCATGCGTTCTTTGAATACTAAGCTGGCACAGACCAAGTTAAAAACACTGTAATTTCTCTAAATGAGCTACCTATGGACTCTTACTCAATTGAGAGCAGAAAGGACCCACAGCACATATTGACCACATGTTTACAGGGGTGTTTTGGGTGTGGGATTTCTTTTTGTTTGTTTCAATTGTCTGTCTTTCTGCTTAAAGAGTAGTTTATTTAGACAAATGCTTAGTAGGGTCCTTTCAGGTAATTTGTGTGCCTCAAGTCAGGATACTGCTAGAGCAGGAGAGCTGCATAATCTCCACAAAGCCAGGATTTCCCTGTCTCCACGGTAGCAATCTAGCCTGCAACCTGTAAACACAGGGGATAAGTAGTTTCATATTAATAAAAGCCAAAATACAATTAAAATAAAACAGGCAAGGGACTTCAGTTACAGTTAACATTTTTGAGATATACACAGTTTAATATCAGTCAGAGAGGAAAGTCTTCCACAGATTAAAAAAAAATACCACTTATATCTTAATAATTTAATATTGAGCATCCCTCTCAACATCCTAAATAAAACTGTTTCAACATTACGCAGAGGAAAGCGCAGAAAAATACATATGATGTATTTTCATCTTCCAAAAATTAATAAACTCTTTATCAACATACCTGTTTATTGATGTTAAAACAAGTTAAATCACTAATATGCAGGAATTTGAACCTCAGATTAATCCTTTAAATTACATTCATTAACTCAGACTCTTGATTCTGTCTTAGCAAGAAAATAAACTTCTAGACTTCAAGTCCTAATAAATTTAATTTTGACAATGCATATCATTGTCTTAGCTTTGATTTTTGTTCCCTTTTAACCTTACAATTGCCAGGTTTACAACATTTCTGAAATTCTGCCTGGTGCAGCACAACTCATATAAGTAAGGCTTTCAGGTTTGGCCTGCCAGCTCCCAGCACCTTTACCCCACGTATCCTTTTGGGCTTCCTTTTATCTCAGATTACTTCCCAGTCCCACCTGCCCAGCTAGCATCTGCCCTTGTTGGCTCCTAAACTGCATGCAATTTTCAGCAACAAGTAATTCAAGTCTCCCAAAGAATTGAAGTTAAACTGTTTGGGGGGGTTTCCTACAGAAGTCAGTAGCCAAGAAAATAGTCAGGTCTGCAACCTAGGTTTAAAAATGCTTCTCTGCATCACTAGAAAAATCTGATTGCTGGAAAACCCTAGTTATGCAGAAGAACTTGAAGTTTTGAAGTGTCATGTCCAACAACAAGAAAACCCATGGTTAACAGTTCTTACAGTTTCATCTGTCTTAATGCCAAGCTTAAGGAATCATCAGCATTTTCTGCTGAGCACGTGATCCAGGATGCCATTCACATTCTCCCTCTTCCAGAAGCTGGAAACAATGATCCCACTCTGATTAAACATAAGGTAAGAAATAACTGAAAGGGAACAGGATTTTCTGACATGCTGGAAGAGTTTAAAGCTATAAGGAAGAGGTTTCCAAATGCAGCAGCCAGATTGTCTCAGCACCATCCCCAGTATGGTCTGGAGCCTCTCTACAAGGAACAAAGCAAGTGCCAGGGAACCTGTCCAAACTGGGCAAGGGGCTGGGAAGAGGGTGGAAATAAGACTCCTTATGTTTCCAGTACAAGAATAACAAAATTGCAAGCTCAAAACTGACACTGCTGTACTTGTATCACTGCAGAGATCTAGAAATCCCAGTCACTTTACCATTGTCAGGAGGCCACTGAAGTGGAAGAGGAGCTCACAGCTTAAATGGAGGGAAAACCTTCCCAGTATACAGCAAAGGTCTAGCCTGCTGAAGAGGTGAAGTGTATTTACTTCTCCAGTGGCCTGAGTAAAACTTCCTGGAGTTGACCAAGTAAGTGGTTCCTGAAAAAAGCATGTTTGAAGAAACCATGTTTGCTGTTTAATTTGAAGGTGTAAGTTTAGTAGCAAAGAACAACCTTGGAACTGCAGCTTAGGGTGCCGTGCTGCTATGGCCATGTTTTACTTCAGGCTCTGAAATATATTTAATTAGAATAGACTTAGGAGTGAAGTCTGGCTCGACAGCCACATGCTGGAGAAAAGACTGCTCAGATGGAGGTGGGAGGGTGAGAGATAAGCAAGCAGAGACAGAACCACCATGGCAGGCCACAACCCGCAACGGAAGAGCTCACACAAGCTAAAGCAGCTTGGAAAGACTTAGACATGTTGCTTGTAAATATTTAAGAGGGGAGAAAAGCACCAAGAAAAAGATGCAATAGGCTAGAAAGAAAAGGACCAACCCAGCTGCTCTTGCAGGTACAATCCATCCCTGGAATCCTCAAAGCTTTGGGGACCCAGAGGTAACCTGCAAACTGGGGCAGATGGGCTGCCAGGAGAGGTGGGGGCACACCAGTATGAACAACACATGAATTGCATACATGAAAATGTGCGAAGCATGCCTTGAAAATCACTAAGGACCCAATTCTGCCTATAGTCTGGATTCCCCATCTGCAAACACCAAGACAAAGAAACTTGAAGAGTTAGTAACAAAGGCACATTCTGTAAAGTTCTTTTACTGAAAAAAAAAAATCATCAACCGAACTAAGCACCTGCAAAATGTAAGCATATTTAAATAAAAAAACAACAAAACCCAAAGCAAACACACCTGTAAACATATGCAAGGTAATAGAATCAACAAGCAGCAGCATAGAGTCATAAAGAATTAATCCTGCCAGATAACATTTTAGTTAATAGAGTTATAAAACTAAAGGCTGAGGGGAAAGTAGTAACTATCTCATTTAGCTACATTGGGTAGTCTCAAGAAGTCGTGCTTGAAAATTAATTCAAGTTGATGGGAGTGAAACACAGGCATTATAGACTAAAAGCTACATGGAAAACTTCAAATAAAGTGTTATAATACATGAAAAGTGCAGGAAAAGGGAAATGTTAAAGCTACGGGTTTTTACAATCCTAATTAATCACCCAAAAGAGAAGTAAAGTAATGGAACTTGATGCAAAATTAGCAGGCACTGAAAGGTTAGTCAAACAGGGGGAAAGAGACCTAATGATAGAAACATTGCCTGAAATAAAATAAAGCCATCACTGGAAAGATGCAGAAATGCTGTTTCTCTGAAATCAACATGAATTTTGCCAGAATCAAGATTATGTCAGTACAGACTAGACTAATTCGTTGTGACTTTGCAGTGTTGCTTACTCAGATGAAAATAAGCTAATCAAATTCAGGCCGCGTCTGCACAGGCATTGAAGAACACTGAAAAGAGATAATAGACTGTCACACTGCGCCGGTACAGCCAAACCAAGACTATCTTGTAATTCTCAGCATTATTTCCAAGATTGCAACAGCAGCATACAAAGAGTTGCGACATAAGCAACACAGCTGAGCTTGTTTTAGGAAACATTTCAGAGAGCTCGCTTCAGTTTGACACTGCTCTGCAAGGCAATGATCGCACAGCAGAGACTGTAGCATCCACTAACACTTGAAAGATTTTTGTTGCTTTATGGTGTACTAATATCATTTTAGGGGCCATCAAATGAAGACAACACAGGAAACATTTGGGACTCCAGGGAAGCTTCATGATTATATCATCTATCAGGCACCAGGAAAGTCTCACGAGAAAAAGCTGTTGAAGTCTCACCACTTACATTTTCTGTCCCAAGCCTTTCAAATGCTGCAAGAAAGGACAATATATTCTCATTTTTCTTAGAGGCTTGTTGGCCTAAGTACACTCTGGTGTCCTTCTACATCTTTAGTTTGCACAATTCTTCAAGAAGAGGTGGAGTGAGACACAGGGAAAAGACAGCTGGGAAACACCACAGGAAGGAAGGGCATGGGAGAGCAAGAATAGGAAAGAACCAACTAAATTCAAGGGGAAAAAAAAGAAAGAAAATTGAAAGACTTTTTTGAAGTCAGATCTCAATCTATCCTATACCACTGCACTGCCATTCATGGTACAACTGAATTATGTGTTGCTCGGTGCTTAAAATTTACAGATCTTTTCTGCACGAACAACCATGTTTTTGAAGCATTTTTGAGTTGCCTTGAGAATTTATGATGCACTCAGCAGTTTGTCTGAATCCGTGAGATGAAAGTTAGGGGACAGAAAGGGGACTTAACTAAACTCAATGTCACAAGGCAGATCTGCTTTTCTGGGGGATAAATACAGTTTCTAATTTATAGTACCATGTTCAGACTTGCATCTAAGACCTTACAGAAACAAACAGAGAAAGTCTGGACTGCTGCATTTTTCACGACTGCAGTGATGCCGAGAGCAATTCCTTTTCTGCCTTGGAATAAAGGAGCTTGCATAGAAATGCGCAGGCAAATTTCACAAGAATTTATAAAACCTAACCAATTTTAACAGAAAGACAGAGTGCCTAACAGTAGGAAGAGAATTAAGTGCTCTTTACCATTAATTGTTTCATTGCTAGAGTCCCCTTGATGTCTGTACAACTGGAAATCCGCTCAGTTCATACAGAAAAGTCTGCAGGACAGTATCCACCTCCAGATTTTTGTGCGTGAGAACGCATTGATAAGCCAACTGAATGAATGCACCCTACCATCCATATATGCCTCCCCCAAGGCGAAGTTTTGAGCTCCTATGAAACTTAAAATACACTTCTTGGCTGAGACACCTATCCAGATGAACTTCCCAGTCTAATAAATATCTTCAAGTTATGAAGCAGAAAGGAAACAGCATGATCTTTCCATCTGACATGCTGCACATTGCATTTCCCACAGTTAAATCCTATTTGCATTAGAATCTTATCTTGTAGAAAAACAGAGCAATTAGTTTCTACAATAACCAGTGTCAGAAAATCCTCTACAGTCAAGAGCGAGTTGTCCCAAATCTTAATTATTCAGCCAGTAGCAAAAAAGCCTACTGCTGAACTGTCAGATATCTGTTCCTTTAGAGACAGTTATAGACTATCATCAAGTCACCTTTCAAATTCTCCTTTATTAAACCAAGATTGAGCTGCTTGAACCTTTTAAGGCAATTCCTTGCCCGTTCTCCAGGCAACCCTCCTGACTCTGCGCAGAGGTCTCTCTGGTTTTCAGCTTCCCCTCAAATTACCAGGGCACAGGGCAGGCTGGCAGGTGCTGCAATGGGCGACACGCAGGGCAGCAAAGCCTCCCCATGCTGTACATGCAGCAATGGATCACATCAGCTCATCTTTCCCTCATTTCACATTTAGTCCTATTACAAAGTATACTATACCAAATTTACCAATCAATCAACCCAAACTGCGCTGAACCAAAGATCTCATCTTCTCATTATCACTCCAACTTCCCCCTCAGATTAGAAGTTTACAGATGGTGGTTATTTGTGCCATCTGAAAACTTCTATTGCTAGTGATCCTACCAGAATTTTTTTTCCTCCTCAAATCACTGATTTAACAACAAAATAGCATGGAGACAAGACACAAATTGCGTGAAACCCTGCCAGGAAAACCACTCCAAACCTACAGGTGGATGATGATTGTATTTAATCACAACCTCTTCAGTCCCACCGATTAGCTGGCTTTTAGTGCATTTAGTATTGGATAGTTAGTTTCTTAATGAAAATATCATGACAGCTGAGCTTGCATCCCACCGAAAAGTATAGTGTATCAACATTATTAGTTTTATCACCTGTGATATCATCAGTTTCACAAGATGTATTTTCTATACCTTTGTTTTTTGTGAGATCAATTACTTTCTGATCTTGTATTCGTCATTCAAAACCTTTATCAGTATTTCACAGCCATAACCAAGATAAGGGTAAATAACAACAGCAACTTAAATCCCCTTCTCTGTTCAGCTATATTCACAACAACAATGTTCAGCCTTTTGTATTTTCCCCACATTTCAACATACACTAAACAAAACTAAAGTCAATTCAACCCAAAGGCATCTTCACCCACTCATATAATGCAACAGAGGTAAGCTGCTGTGTGAAGTTTAAGTAACCAGCTCATCTACATTAGTGCTCAAATACCTCAGCCCGTCCTGATCTATTCGAGGTGATTTACCTCTAAACAAAAGACTACTCAAATGCAGAAAATCACCACCACGTAGCTCACACCATCCAGGCTCACCCAAGCTCAGCTCACAGTAACTCCTGCATGGGCCCATAATGTTGGCACAGCCAGAGTGGAAAGGAGTTAATCACCACCTTCATTTGACATGACCACATCACCTGGCTGTTTCCCAGCTACAGTTCAGAAGTATTAATTAAGCACATGCTTCTGCATATAACTGCCAAAAATCATCATTGCTATCTAATAATACAAGAAGTAGTTTTGTTGGTGGCAATTTTCTCTAAACTTAAACTGAAAAAATTCTTTATTATATTCAGTGTTGACAACTATAGTTACCTTCTTGTACCCTGCTTCTTTCTTGACCAGCTTCTGCTCCTATTGTCTAAAAAACACCTCTTATCATCCATTTCCCCTTGCTGCTTTGGGTATTTGGGAATTTTATTGTCACTATGTGCTTTTTATTAGATGTAGATGTAGCAATGCATTTATTTTACAAGTAGATCCTTTCCCTCTTGACTGTGGGCTTCAGGATATACAGTGGGATACTCCTGGCAGGTCCAAAATATCATTTATTTTTTCCATTTGGACATCATCTTCCTACCCACTTGGCTAATAATCTTTGCAGCTTTTAGAATGGGCCTTTTAAAGCACTAAAAATGTAATTGGTTGGATTTTATTCTATGCACATCACACACACACAATCAAGTTACGATCATTGTATCTAAGCTAGCCTCAATTTTCAATTCCATGTTTCATTTTTACCCTGCCAGAGCAAGGTCTAATGTAGATTTTGCCCTTATAAGACATAGGAGAAAATTTTGCAGCTCAAAACATGCTGTAAGTTTTATATTTTAAGAAGGCTCCTGCCTTGCACAAAGAAAACCATCACCAGGGGCTTTTGGAGAGCTGGGCACTGCAGCCCCTGCCCTCCCACCCAGTTCCCCAAAGCAGCTCAGCCTCCTTCTTGAGGAACAGTCTCCTGGCTTCTTCTGGGGTCCTGTCACAAGCAGAAAGAAAAAGAGAGTCTCAAACTCGCTACTGAAAGGGTGCTGGCCCCTCTGCAGTTATTCAAGCCGGTAATTTATTTCTGATCAGAGACTCAGAAGTGGCAATGCTTTTCCTGACAGTGGCACTCACATTCCTCTCTCTCATTCAAGCTTTGCAAAACAGGTCAGACCAAGGGGTTTTAATATTCTAACCCTGCAAATTTTGCCATCAGGTTTCAGCAATACAGTGCAGCCATAGCTATGCTCAGAAATGAGCTATTCTAGGCCCTCCTGTCTGTTTTTCCAGGTTCCTCACACTGACATGGAGATAAATACAAATTTTTTTCTCCGATATCTTTTTGTGTCTCAACTAATTCTGTTATTAACATCTTAATTTTGCACAAAAGGATCACTCATTTGTTCCCTGTTTCACCCTTTCTTTCTGTACATGTTTAACACTCTCCTGTCTATTTCCTTCCTCAGCTGCAAAAATTTGCTTTCCAACACGAGCCAGAGGCCAGGCAAACTCACCATCCTCTTCCCTGAGGTAATACGCGACCACAGCATAAAATTCCCTCTGAACACTCTCATGCTCCTTGTCTTAAGGGATTGCCAGACAACCTAAATTGCTGATACATCTCAGACATTCAGAGATCTTCCAGAGCATCCATCAGAGCAGCTCCTCAGTAGCTGTTCTCAAGAACAAAGGGAAATCACAAGCTTCATGAATTTATGTAGCTTTTGAGCTGCATAAAGGACTTTTCACATATTTATACCCACAAGAGCTCAGACACAACTTTGCCAGGATTAGACTCAACATTTCATTTTTATTCAAGGTTAACCAGGGAGAAATGGAGCATTCACCCAGAGCAGTCTTCCCTTAGACTAACACTTTCCAGACTCCATGAAAGTAACCCCTATACTGAGCACCCTGCTTCATCATCTATTTGAGACCAGATGATTTTCTTTTGTAGTTATGACTGATCTTTCATAAAAGTAAGGTTTGTGTGAAATGTCAATCCAAGTTTCAAAATAGATCTGACCTTTTCCAAATATAGAAAGTTTTTAGATATAGAAAACTGAAAACTGTTCTGTATGTAATTTGCCACAAAGGAATCCAAAAGAGTTGAGGAACCCTGTATGAAACTGCATCCTCATTAGCATTTACTTTCAGATCTTCACTATTAAGCCACAATACAGCTGGGGAAAGGTCACTGAAGTGTTTCTGCAAAACACACTTTCAAAGTGGTTTTATGTAGATGATTCTTATTCTTGACCTACATTGCTTAGAAAAGCAAAAATTTAACTCTGATAACGCATGCTGAATTAGAAGACAAAAACGGTAAGGGTGCCCAGCATTTTGCCACGAGATCTGCCCCAAGCCAAGACACGGGCAGCCTGGGGGACCGCACTGTTATTCATGCACTAACTGTGCTGAGAGCAAAGCAACGAACCTTGTGAGCATATCTGGGGGCTCCAGTTTCACATGTATCTCACCAGATGGACATTGGACAAGAAAATGCAGAATTTGATCTCAACAAGTGATGGACAAATGTCTCAAGGTGCCCTGGTGTAACCTGGCAGCTTTCACCAGTCCCAGAGGGAGAATAGGGACCCCCAGACACCTCTCTTGCCTCATATCGGACAAGGTCTATAGATCTCCCATGCTGCTAGAAGCTTTCCAGCTCTGTTCAAAGAGATTTATTGTCCAACAGGGCCTTGTGCAAACTGAAAAACTGGGAAATGCTGACTGCTTCCTTGACGTTTTATTTAACTCACTTTTAGGAGAAGACCTTGCCAGAGCATTCACATCTTAACACAGAAATAAAGGGTAGCCCCAGTATCACAGTGATGGTACAAAAGAAAAAAAATCATACAGCTAACATAATTACTAAGTATATACTGTAGACTGACAATGAACCTTAGATATCTAAACTTGCCTGCATTCACGTTCTGCATTTATACATAAAGTTAAAATTTACTAGTGTATTCAGGTGACCTTGTTTCTCTTCAACATACAGATTTGGGAGAATAAAAATCTAATGAAGCCAGAAAAAGGGAAAAACCATAAGCAGTAACAATGTGGAAATACAACAGCAATCTTGCCTCAGAACTCAACATACATAGACTGAAGAGGAGTTAAAGGGCTCTGGTAAAAGCGACAGTCTATAGCTGAGAAAGGACAACAGAGATGGGAAGAAAGAAAAAAGGATTTACAGCATGTACTGAACTATGCCCTTATTTCTTTACTGCAATATACCAGGGGACCAAAGGAGGAAGATGAACTACATATGAAGAGACACAGGCACATTTCTGAAGTCACTGAGACTACATAAATAGGAATAGTTTCAGCAAAGATGACAGAGATAGCAAACAACAACAAAAAAGTAAACATTAGTAACGGAGTGGGGGGACTAATAAAAAAAAAAAAAAAGCTGTCTTTAGGCACTGATAGCAGATGCCACCGCATAAAACAGAGCTATGGAGATGAAAAAATTAACCCAACCACTGAAGTTTATTTAGATCCTCTACTTCCATGCTCTGAGCTACCAGAGACTGGCAGACTCCCCCATCTTGGGGAATTAAAGGCAGATTTGATGAAAAGCCTGAGCATTGTTAGTAGCTGCCATCAAGAATGACAGATTACTTCTTGTGTTGCTGAACTTAAAACAGGAGCAGCTAGAGATGCTGGGCTTGCTGCGCTGCCTCTCATAAGCTGCTGTGTTATAGGCAGAGAAGGAGGACAAAGCCAGTCTTGCTCACTGAGGTATCCCACTATGCTAATTAAAAAGCACAATAAAAATTAAATTGCCTGTACATTACACCACTATGTCAGTCTGGGGAGGAAGAGGTCTTTCATTTAAGAAAAGGAGGAGGGAAGAGGGAAAATTAAGTTATTTTTTCTTTACTTTATTTGTGTTAAAACATACTACCAGTACGAATTAATAATGCATATGTAAATCAGGCTTCATGATTTTTTATTGCATTAAGCTGCCAGTGTGTTGTAGTAATAGAGCATTCATTTATTTTTAGCATTCATTTATTTTGCGCTGAACTTCATTATTGGCATTGTAAGCGAATATCCATTTTTATCAGGAAGAAATCTACCATATCGTTCAGCAGAGGAGTAACATTTATTTTAGTCTCTGTGCATGAGCCATATTGGAACAGACTGAATTTGTTTCCTCAGAGTATATCAAAATCCCATACGTATTGCAGTTCCTATTTACAGCAATACAGACTTGGGCTACAATCCTTGCAAAACTTTCCTCCACATGGACCAACCCTCTTCCAAATTTCAGTTGCAAGATGAAGACACTGTAACACCCAAACACTTTTGACAGCACAAANAAAGGAAGTAATATTTCAGGAGACTGTTAACCCCTACCACTTATTTTCTAAAACAACATTTTGCAAACTTTTTAAGCCTAAGCCACCTCAAACAATCCCTTTTGTGATGTTACCACAATGATTCCTCATTTGCAGGAAGTTTAAGCTTTAGCTGAAACTTGGCATCTACTACCTTTATTTTTCTCCTGTATTGTTTATTTTCTTGCTTTCATATGTGAGAACAAGTAGAGAGGAACAAGGGTATTAAAATACTTTTCCACAGTTTTATGGCTTGCCCTCTGCTGTTGATGGCACACGATTCATCAGGCTGAAGAACAATTTAGATCACCGCATTATCCTGGGCATCACTACATAACTTCAATTAATTAGGATTTACTGATCTGACCTCCTCACTTTTGCTGAGCACAGCTTTCAAAAGTTTACATTACCCTAGAGATGATAGATAGAAAGACAGAAATTTCAAACCTTTTTCCAGCCTAAACTTGAAGGAAAGTTTTGGTTTCTTTTTAAAAAAAAAAATAATAATAACCTGCGAGACAGAAAAAAAGTAAGTTAGACAGAAAACTTTTAAGACACTCCTGATCCCAGGGAAAGTTGAGCAGGCAAAGTCCAAGTACCAGAAACATCCCAAAACCCTATGAAAAGGCTATTCGGGACAATTCCCTACTCACAGTGGCTGAACAAAGTGCAGATCACATTATCATTTACATGATTTCTGGACAGATTAACAGTTCAAACAAGGCCCCAAAGTGCCACAAACCTACAGATGTGCTCAACTTTATTGCCATGGGTAAAGCATGAAAGAAATGGAACAATTTTTAGACATAAACTTAAGTATTCACTTCAAGATCAAGGGTCTTAACTGAAGTCAGCCCAAAATTAGGTTGTGGATTCTGCCTACCCCCAGGTGATGACTGCTGATTTCCTTACGCTTTCTTGATGTATAAGCAGATGCATTACTCAAGTTTCTGATGCCTGCTTTAGACACATTAATTTGGTACCATGACATCCAGCACTAACTTTGAAATGGCACACTTAAGGAAATGCAGCAGACGCTGGACTGTTTTTTCCTTAGGAAAAAGGATGTTATACAAAATGAATTATTTTTGAAGTCTCTCTTGCACTCTTAACCTGGATATGGCTATGCAGTCATTCATGCTTGGTACAGTCTTCTTTCAGAGCTGCTGGGAGGCAACACTCCTGCTCTTCTCCCTACCACAGCATTTGTCCAGCTGTGCCCCTGTGTGCTCAGAAAGGGTATTGTCTGGTACGAGCCAAACCATCTCTCAGGAACAGGAGACATCCATCTCGATCTGCCTTGCTTGGTAGAACAAGTAGATCAGATTTAGAGTATAACTGAAGTTGTGGAAAACTTTATCAGTTTCACAGCAACTAAAACTGATAATTGCACTTAACTCCTTTCCCACTTCATTTAACACATTGCTGCCTGAAGTGACCTGCCTGCAGACTGCAATTAATACCTGAGGAAGTCCATTACAACAGACCTCTTCAAAGCAGTTATGTCTTCATGGCACAAAACAGATATTTTTATTTTTTTTAAATGACTGTTCTTCTCTACACCTTGCACGGAAATAAATTAAAGATTTGGCTAAAGAAGAGGAGCAAGTAGGGCAGCAGAAGAGAATGTGAGAAGCAGGTTCTTGATGACAAAGGAATAAGATACTCCTTCTGACTTTTTTTTTTTTTGGTCGATTGCTGACTTGATTGCAGTATTTAAGTTCTCAGGGAGGTTTTTTCCAGGGTTCAAGTATTAGGAGGAGGCAGAGGCTTTTTAGCCAACTGTGTAACAGAAGTTTTGCTTTTAATCACTGCCCGATGACAGCCACCTGCCAGGCCTCATCACAAGCCCAACCTCACCTAAAAGCTTTAAAAGCTCAAGGAGCTCACCAACAGACATAGTGAGATGGGAAGACTATGCTGGAGCCTTTAAATGGTTGTTGGGACAAAACAGGAGATGGGCTTTAAAGACACAATTGAGGTGACTTAAAGAAGGGTAGAGGTAAGAAACAGCAATTCATGTTTTCAAACAGAAGTCACAGGTTTGTATTACTTTCTAATGAATAATTCATATTAATACCTGAAGTGCAGAGAACAAGAGAAGCAGCAGACAGAGGGTGTCCTGAGGTACCTGGAAAGTCAAGAGAGTGATGCAATTTCTAAACTTATTAAATACACAAGACAATGAAAACCAGATAAAGAAGATGGGAATGGAAAGTAGGAAGGTAAGACTGTAAGAAGAGGAAATGCTTGTGCTGATAGGGTGCTCATGGGTTGGCAGTGCCATCAGACTCTGGGCAGACTCTGCTTAATCCCATAGAGCCCCAGGTTGGCACACAGGGAAAGAAAGGGTTGCTGTCCTCCTTACTTCTCCACAACCTCCAAGGTGTAACACAAGTTTGTCATCAGTGTCCACCACAGGACAGCTGGGAAAGCAACGTCACTTGGCTGGCTGCATGCAAACAGGCCTGTACCCAACCCCTACGTAGAAAAAAGGGCTCCAAGAATAAGGATGTAAACATGTAGAGACGACCAAACACATTAACAGGGTGTGCTGCAAAGCTCCAAAAGACAAAGGAGCAATGGCATAAATAAAATAGAACTGGTCCCATTCGAAAGCACTTTGAGAAGAGCTGGTGAAAGTCGTGGTACAGCACGAGGGGTTGGCATGGACCACCACTGCAGAGCCAAATGAGGACAGAGACTGTGATGCACGTGCATCCCAGAGACAGCCAAGGGAACAAACGCAATTGCCCAACCTGGTTATTTCCAGAGAAAAACTGGAGTGTTGAAGTAGAGTGACAAAATTTTCTCAGAAGCTCCCTAGTCCATGTCTAAACCTACCACTTCAAAAGAAAGTTGACAATTTGGCGCTTCACAGGAATGGTCAAAATCTATTACCTTAAATATTCACCTACAGAGGCATCCAATTTAACAAGCCCCATACAAAGCAAAAGATAGACAAAATATTTGTAACACAGGTACAGCTAAACAGCAGAATGCAAAGCCATATACACTGATACACCCCTTTGAAACTTGTACTGCCAAGGTATTTTTTTAACGGTGAAGTGGCGTATATTAAAGTTGGCATTAAAATACACAAGAAACATTTTTCCAAATAAAACAGAAGGGCCTTATCCCTACTATATATCTTTTGTAAGTATTAAGCCAGTCTGCTGATCACAAAATATAAAAATCAGGTTTTTCAAGACTGCGTGCGAGGAAGAAAACTGAAGTCCTACACTATTTACAGATATTTCCAGGCACCTGCCAAGCCTCCACCAGCAATTTGGATACGCGCAAGTTTGCCTATTCCTTTTCTCATCTCAAGGCATCAAGTACAGGGCTCACATTTTTTAGACTAGCAAAGAGCTCTATTCCACAGCTCCCATTTCAGCAAAGTATGTACATTTCGTTTGCTACAACAAGTTGTTTTGCATAGCAAGATCAATGCCTGACAATATAAAAGTAACACTGTTCTGACATCACTTCAAATGCCAGCCAGAACCTGTGTTTTACTGTTTGACACCATATACAATACTTGGAGAAAATTAATACTTCCAAGCAACAGTTAGCTGCCACGAGGCAAAGTAGAAGTGCAAAATAAATACAAGCATCATTCAAAAATAGCAAGTACTAGGCTTTTTTAGAAGAGTGCTTGCTATTTGGTACTTGCTTTTTCTTACCTTTTTGAAAAGTACGAGATGCAGAGTTTCACGTACCGTGGGTCAAATTACTGCATGTAATTTCATTGCAACTTTGATACCATCATCAAAACACACAATAAAAAGGTAAAATACTTTCACTTAAGAATTTAATTTCAGGTTAACATTCCGAGCCACTGCAGATATGAGGAGTCTGGGTCTCTGCCATGCCGTGCTTGGGCACATGCCCAGGCCACTTTAACTTGGGCATACAGGGCTGGGAACTGATCTCAGTTACCTGCTGGGAAAGCTTTACAAACCAAAGGAGGATGCTACATTTTCCTGAGGATAACAAGGGTCACAAGGATAAGCACACTGCTATAGACAGCAAATATTTATATACTCAGATATTTATTCAGAATATGCATGCCCTCACAGACCTGTCTGTGGGAATGTCCCTCTGAGCCAGGAATACTGCTACTATTTTTTGGCAGCAAACAGCAATGATCATATCCTACCATCAGGTCATGTTGCATTTTGTGTGAGCACTCGTGTTAGATGCTTTTTCTAGTTGCACACCACAACAAAACTGAGAAGTTATGTTCTTTCGACTCACCAGTGGTTTAGTCATTCTCTGCCAGTTCACTGTCCCCTTGGTCACAGCTCTAAATCATGGGGCTGTAACAAATTAGGGCAAGAAAAGCAACAAGCTCACTACAGTGCCTCTTTCCCCCCCTCCTCCATTGATTTGTGGGGAAAAAAAAAGTTTTTATTTTGGTAAGACTATTTGATGTAATTCTTTCTTAAACATAACTATGGTGAGGCATTATTAAAAATATATTTGATTCCACAAGATCCTTGAGAGCTTACAGAAAGGCTAAATTAATTCAGAAAGAGAAGCCACAGCAGTACTCAAATAGGACCAGAACTTGTAAGCTATTAGGAAAAGAGATTCCAAAGAGTTTAGATTTTTTTTCTCTTTATAATTTCTTATACTTTCCAGGAATTGTGCACAAGTGTTGTGAGGTTTGGGTTTTCTTTTTAATCAGGAAGGTGGTGTGTTGTTTTGGGGGGTTTTTTGTTTGTTGGTTTGGGGGATTGTTGTTGGTTTTTTTACAATTATTTGTTATCCAGTTATCTTTTTCTTTTTGTTATAAAGTAGCTCTTGAAGGCTGTGGTTAGATAACATACAGAAATATTTCTCATCTCAGTAGACACAGCCACAAGCGTAAGAAATTCTGACCTCTCAAAACACAGAAGATTTAAAAGCATCTGCTGTAGCTCCTTAAAACTGTGAACCCTGGCTAAGGGTATGTCACTAGCATGCAGGTGACATGTAGAAAGCCAGAGGTAACACACCTTCCCTAGAAAGCAGGGATAGGATAGAGAGGGCCACAGAAATCCTATTATTGGCCTTTTCAGAACCTGCAGAAACATACAGCACAGTAAGGCTTCTTTAAGTGTAGCTGAAGAAAACGGAAGACTATTTTGGACCAATTTTTGTAGTACACTGAAAAACTTCCTATTTTTGTCTGCTGATAAACTTGTCAAGGAAGAAATTCTAGGACCTAGCTCAAAAATTTGACCTAAGCCAGTAAATCTGCCTTCTAGCTTTCAGTGGATTTAGAGGAAACTCCATTGCCTACTTTTGTTTCTTTTATATCTACACACTGCCACAAAGGTTGTACATAGTAACTTTTCTTATGGTTGGTTCTCCATAATGCAGTGCAGACTTTTTTTTTACGGATGATGTTAAAACCCACTTTAATGCAGGAAATTTAATAAACAAGTAGCCAAAGACACATGCATATCCCTTAATATTTGCTAACACTCTCCAGATAGCTGCTGCCTTAAACAAGATTTTCCTTCATTTACGCTTCCTATGATACCTAAAGACATCAAAAAATAATATTCTGAAATTCCCCTCTAATCCACTATAGATACCACAGAAATGTTATCACAAATATAGAAGGAACATTGCAATCAGGACAGAACTCACATTTTAACAGCCAAAAGAACTAGCACAGAAACTCAGTACAGTTAAATAAATCACATATTAACACCCACTTCTAGCTGGTTGGCTAGTCAGACTGTCCCTCCTGACAGCTACGAGGCACAACTCAATACAGAGCTGGCTGATTGCAACCAAGTAATATATATAAACACACACACTCATCTTGATGAGCACTATAGACCACATTAAATACCCAAACTGAACTTCTGTCAGCATCCTACAGAGCCAGTTGCAGAGAAGCAGTTTGGATCCCTGCTCACGTTAACTTTCTTTTGCTTAAAATCGTATATTGAATTGACAGTCCTTAAGTAACAGCTCCTTCAATTGTGCAGACAGTTTCATGATCGTATAGGGAATACGTACACATGCCTCAGCAACACTGTGCTAGTGTCTGCACCTTCCCCTGGACAAATTAATAAAGAGAGAAGGGGAAATTTTGCACAGCCCAGAAGAATTTCCTTTGTCTTTCTGGTTAAGTGTCTCAAGTGGACCCGGCTTGCTCTTTCTTTTCCCCTGGAAATCCCGCTGAAATGCTTTTAAAAGGCTGAGCTGGTTTGGGGATCAAAGGAGAAGAAAAAAATCTCAATTTCTGTTACTCCTATGATGCATGGAAGTGAAACAGCACAACATTTCCTTTAACTGCAATAATACAGTGATGAATTTGGACTAGACTACAGTCTATGTTAATAATTTGACCCTAACAAGTAGATATTACTTCTGCCAATCAAAAATTATAACAGAAATCTCTAGAAACTGTCATGTTTTCTCATTAGTTCCTCATCTACCAAGCTGATCAGTTGGAAAAAAAAGAAAAAACAAAACACCAAACACATCACTTTTAAACTTCAAAACAACCACTTTCCCAAACTGCAAGGACCTCTTCTGAATGCTATTAAAAAATACTAAGTCTAGTTTGACTTATCTTAGTATCTTTAACCTTGAATTACAGAGGCCCTCAAAACATTCTTAAGAACGTTTTATTGCAGCAGGAGACATTATTACTACACAATATCCCAGTCACCGTTATAAATGAAGAAAGTCTCATTATTTTTGAACGTTAACCTTTCTAAATGCATTTATAAGCAGCATTGGAGTAGACTGAAAATGAAGACATTGATAATAAAGGTTTTGAAAAATTAGGTAGAAAAAACATCATCTGCGCTTCCACTTATTGCAAGTCATTCGGATAAAGCCATATAATGAAACTGCAAGAGACAATTCCATTTAGGAAGGTAGAATGAAATATTTCATTATCAAAAAATATCAAAACCAGCATGTACCTAATTATGGATTACTTATGGAAGCAGCACTGGGAAAGAGCCATGTGCGCAGCCACAGTCACAGATGGCAGGAGGGCTGGGAGCCCCTCCATGACACAGGAATGGAGGACCAAAGGCAGTGGGGACCAAGAGCTATAAGATCATCTCCTTAAACACTTTCCCTGCATGTATTTGAGTTGTTTCTTTAACAGCAATTCTAGCTTTCCCCCTCCCTCCAAACCCTTAATCCAAATTGCTCTAAACTTCATGGCAAGTTCCTACTCCTGCAGCGCAACAAGGCAAAATTACTTTTAGGAAGATCATTACCCCTGTAACACTTCAGAGTTTTTTGGATTGTTTAATAAGCTAGCTTTTAAAAAGCAATTTGAAATGCAGGATAAAGCAAGCACTGCAAAGTGGCTGATGATTGTCCCAGTTCTTTGGGCTACCTGGTGGATAAGTGGATCTAATAACACCACCTGAGTTATAAGTTTCCATAATGGATTTTCAAAGTATATCCTGCCCATGATGCTTCAAATCACATTCCGATTTGATGCTAAATAAAAACACACACAAAAATACTGTAGATAAATCTCCACTGCAGGTATAATTGATGAAATGCCACTATGCAGAGATAAGTTTATGTAAGACTTTTTTTTTTTTTAAAATAAGCTATACATGAAATATTATTTGAAATATTTCAGCTGAAATGTGCTTTTTCCCTTTGGAGGTGTTTTTAAAGATCACATAGGAGAAGAGATTGAATAATTTGGTATTGCTTAGCCCCCAAGAAAAGGAGATGAAAGAGGAACAAAAGGACAGACTACAAAAAAGGCTGTTGTACAAAGGCAAGGAATAATCTGTTCTGCGTCCTTGTGGATAGGGACAGAGATAACCCACTTCAACTGGGGCAAAGAAAATCTAAGTCAGGTAAGAAATAAAACTTTTCAAAACTAAAGATAGGGCCATACTGCGTTAGGCTTCCTGAGCAAGCCTTGAAATCTCTGACACTGGAGACCCTGAAGAAGCAACAGGGCAAACATTTATCCCAGGGGGACACAGGTGCAGCTGATCCTGGAAAGGAGACAAAAGCTGGCATCTATTTTTGCCAGTATGAATTTCTACAGTTGTCTTCATAACCAGTCATACCAGCATGGTGAAGCAGCAGTCCCTCAGTATCTCTTATAACCCCTCTAAAAAATCCCAGCACACAATACAAATCAAACAATGGTTGGCAGGAAATCATCCATTTAAACCTCTCTTGAAAATGAGCAGCTACTAAAGGGGCACATGACAAGGGTTTTTACACCTTATCTGGTCTCCAAGAGTACTGCAGGAAGGGTTTGACAATGCAATTCAGAAGTGTGATTATCAGCATCAGCAGATCTACCCAATTTTGCTTGAGACTGAGAAGTAGAGAAACACAAGTTTCAGCACACGCACAGGCTGAAAACCCAAGTATTCCCTGACTTAACAGCAAAAGCCCCCACTAACAGCATTCCCCAGGCTGGACAAGTGAGCATCAGCTCAGAAATGTCCCCTTCTACAACTGTAACAGGCCCAGCACTCACACGTGTGAGGACCCAGAAGTTGCACAGGACAGAAGTCAACCAGAGATTTCCCTGCTGGTACTCACCAGGAGCGTCGAGGCAGGCAGTCAGGGCAGGGTTGCTCCTTACCCAAAGGGATAACAGAAACAGTTATTTAAGTGCATACATCATAGCTATTTTAGTAGGACCTATTATTCCAAGTCACAACCTCCACCCCCCTGCCATGTGCTTTTCGAAAATCTCAAAGTACACTTTCAGGATAAAAAAAGAGGGGCAGAGAGCAAAGAAAAGAGGAGGGGAGCAGACAGAAGGCACAGTCCTTTCATCACCCCAGATTTAGCCCCCACCAGTGGTGTGACTCCTTCCTGACCGTTCAGTACCTCTGACAACAAAATCTTCCAACTTTCCTGTAAATTTTTTTTCCAGCATAACAGAACTTGTATCTTCTATTTGTTTTGGAAAATAATTAAGCTATTTCCTCTCTGACTTCGTTCTAAAAATAAAAGCATGAAGCTGTATCCTAAAGACATTTTGAGCTGTAGACGCTTTTTGATGCAGTTCTAAAAAATGAATCTTTTCCTGCTATCTCCTCTTGCTGCTGAGGAGGAACGTGGTGACTTGACACCTTCACAGCACAAGATGCCCCCAATTAGGACTGCTGTCTGCCTATTTACAATTAACATAAAATGCTTGTGTTCAGTTTAGGAAATTAAATCACTGTCCCCCACTGCTGCCTCTCAGAATAGTAGCAAAAGTAGCTCTTTTCACAAGGATGGAAAAGTCTAGGCAGACTCCCAGGAGTGATGGAGCTGTAATTTAATTTTTTGTCCAATAAAGCTTTTACAGATAAAACCAGAACTCCAGGAGCCAAGTATAACAAAAATGGCTAGACCCCTTGTATTTTTTTGGCTCCCACAGAACACAACAGCAGTACTATATATCAAAATCTTACATTACATGAAAAACGGCCACAAGAAATGTAAAGTCAAACCCAAATTGCACATCTCTTACATATTCTCTTCTCTAAGAAGGGAAAGAAAAAAAGAGAGAGAAAATAACTGAAGCAGAATACAGTACAAAAGAACATCTAAATTGCTACTGACAAGGGATTTAGAGCTTGCCTAACAGTGGAAGTCCCTCCAACTATGGCTACTGATGGAAGATATGCAGCACCACAGTAATAGAGACACAGCTGAAAAATGAAGACTTTTAAAGGAACACCTGAGGCAGGAAGACCTGCACAGCTCAAAACCAGTTAAGCAAGAACATCATCTGGAGCTTGACACAGTATGTCAGTCCATCCCCATCAGTACACTGCCTGGAGGATGAAGAGTGTCCGTCCCCCCCCCAAAAAAAGGCAACAGAGCACACAGAGGGGTGTTCAGGCACAGCAAAGCATCCTCCGTCCCCAGTGTGCACAATCATGGCACAGCAAAGCCAGAGCACCACACCAGCAGCACCGCAGGGCATGATAAATGGATTATTCATCAGAGCAAATTGGACATTAATTACCTTGAAGTTGCATGCAAAATGCAGTGGCCATCTGGGCACTGTGTTTGGCATTAAAAGGAAATTCACTAAGCAGTGAGATGCAAGTAGGCAACAACCTACTCCACAGTTCAGCTCCAGCAATATGTGATTTGGCTACATGGGTAAACACTCCCTTAACTTCATACAATTTTTAGAGAAGCAAGAGACTCCAGAGCAGCCGAGGAAGCATTTACAAACATCTTCCAGGGGACAGGGAACAGATAAAGCACAAGAGAGAGATCTCAGCCTCTCCAAGACTCATGCTCATGGAAAAGCTTTCTTCTTCCTCCAGCAGCAGCCAGAAGAGGGGCTGGAAAAGGCCAATTTCATGGGGAATCAACAAGTGAAAACCAACAAGGCAAGCAGACTCACTGGTCAAAGCAGGAGAAACATCATCCTCAGCACAGCTGATAGTTAAATGAGGAAAAAAGGGAGTTTTCCCAAGGTCCTATAGAGGAAAAAGCTGCAGAGAAGAACGGCTGATACCAGATGATGTCCACACTTCGTGTTGCCCAAGTACCCTGAGAAAACCAGAGCGCATGTCTATGCACATCCAGCTCTCCCTTTGGGATGCACTCCCTCCAGCAAACTGCCACTCGTATTCAGCAACTATGGTGTTATGCTCCCAAAAATATATTTTTAATAGCAGAGGGAGCAGAAGGTCTCCAGAGATTGCAACATACAGATATTGTAGGTAGAGACACCTAACTCAAGGGACAGCCCTGCTTCTGGAGAGTGTGGAGCACATCCTTTGCCATTTGCTATACACTTTTCCCTTTGAGATGTGAAAAACTGTGATACTCAACATTTCACAGGGGAAACTCCAGATAGGATTTCTTTTTACCATATCTATCATGAGTGCCTCGTTAGTGGTACAATATTTTGGCCCCTAAAGGCAGGGATATGGCAGAGCTGACAAGAGCCAATTCAATATTTTTGGTTTTCTTTCAAAATTATTCTGCTCAAGTTTTAGTCTAGTATTATACCACTTGTAGTTCACAGAATTAAAACTTAAATAAAGTGTTTATTTTATGTCTACCTTTCACATTTGGTGCTTTTAGAGCTTACTTTCTTAGAAAAGACTTTGAAAGTCAGATTCATTTCCAGATTGGAATTTTAAAAAACCTGAAACCTTTAGTCTCTAAAATCTAAATTTCATGGTCTGAGAAACAATACTTCTACTTCCTCCTCTCTTCTGCTTCCACTGACTTCAATAAGTCCAGAAGACTAAATCACATCTTATATGGATGGACTTTTTCTTCTCACTGTAAGCAAAATGCTTCAACTGGATCATGACATATAATCTTACACCATAAATATTCTTGATTTACAAAATTTGACCCAAATACTGTGGAGAAAATTCAAGTGTAATGAATATATCCAGCAACTTGCTTGCAATTTTTATTCTTGAATGCAGGGCTTGTACTCCTTCCAAATGTCTCAAAAAATACGTGAATGTTAAAATCACTGTAATAAAAGTGTAAAATAGGCTGTCTAAAATATACTGTCCCTGTAAGTTCCAGCATGAACTTACATTTGTTATGCTCGTTAATGTAAAATAAAGGTAAAAAAAAAAACCCTCTTGTCTTTCTAGTCCAGACTAGAGAGTGATCCTGACTATAATCTTGTTGTGTTTCTCTGTCAGAAGACTCACTCATGTATATTTGATTTACAGGAGAAAGCTGAACACCAAAGAAATAAAGGACTTTTTTCAAAGTAGGAAGCAAGACAGAAGAGAATGTTATCTTCCATCAATGAATGTTATTAAACACATTATCTGACATTGAACTTGAAGACAGTCACGATGCTTCTAAGGATAAAAATCAGATGTTTATTTTGCTTCTGTAATTTCAAGATTCATATTTAGCAGTACTGAAGCGGACTATGTAATTTAACTTGAATAACTGTATGCTATATAACAAAAGAACCAGAGCCACATAAGCAAGAGGTTGTGTCCCTGCCGTGTCCTCTGAACCCAGAGGCTCAGTAGCTCCACCTAAAAATGGCAGCTAATACAGGAGGGTTGAGGAACAACCCAAAGGTGGCGCTTGGCAAAAATCAGCAGGACTAAAAAATAACCATGAAGTAGCTGCAGGCCCCAACTTGGCAACAGTTGGCAGCAACTTCAACATACTTATGAAAAGCACCATTAGCTTCAAGACTCTGTGGGAGGCTGCAACCTAAGGACCTCCCCAGGTTCACGTTTACCTTCATATTCTGCTTTCCAGAAGCAGATCTTACCCCCTCTGTGTGTAGGGATAACAAATACATTTACAGTGAGATGAGAGCTCTAAGCCCAGTGCCATAGCTAAGAAAAGTCCAGGTAAGATTTTACCACCATTGCTTAGAAATGCATCAGAGTTACAAAGTGTATCATTATTTTAGTAAAAAACCTGATAGAAAGTGTGTAGCTAATAAAATGCAATGTTGTATCAAGTAATATCAGCAGGGGATATTTTATTTAATATAACCAACACCAACAGTATGCAAAACCCCTCCCCTGACTGCGTACCTAATGAGGAATTTTCTAAGACCCTTTCAGAGTAAAAGTAACCGCAAAAGACACAAAAGCTCATCTGCTAACAGCATTATCCTTGTCTATGTACAGAGAAACTTATTTTACATTATTTGCATGCAAGACTATTCCCTTCTTTGTGGGCATACCCATTTAATTTGTGCACCAAACACCTGGGTTTGCACACATGCTCTTTTTTGCCAGAGCAGTTCCCAGTACAAGCAGCTGAAATCAGGACTCAAAAACATGCATGTTGCTTTTTTTTCTTTTTGTGTGGCAACATTTTTATTCCACTATTCACTGTCCTCTATGTTTCTGCAAACCGTTGCAGAACACCCTCACCATACCTCTCTGATTTTATTTTCTAAGCTTATTTTTAAACGGCACTGCCTTCATACTTAAAGCATGAAGTATTTCCATCTAAACTGTAACTGCAGGTCCAAACAACATGTTAAGAAACAATGCTGGAGTCCTACTGCACGTACCAAGCAACAGCACTGCCCTCTGGTACCATGCCATCATTTTCTCTTTCACTGAACTACAGGCCTCATAGAAAACTTGCTACTCGCATACAAATTGCTACTGTTTCTATTTCTGCACTAATGCCTCTTATTATATTTATCACCACCAGCTAATGATTCTCTGGCACCATTTACATGTTTACTTCTTTTTCAACAGGCTTCCACTGAAGCTGCAAAGGTTTCTCTTTTGACTGGTAATAGTAATAATCATCTCTTCTTTCCCATTACTCACAAAATTAATGGAATTTATTGCTAGTAACTCACTGGCTATCACTTGTACATAAACATAATTCCATTGTGGTTTTTTTCTTTCCCGATACACATTCTTTGCCAGATACTGACTATGTATTAATAAACTTGAGTATATATGCTGGATTAAAATCAGCAAAAGATTCCCTTATCTTTTTTTCTTATTCACAGAACAATGGGTAGGCCTACTCTATTAAGTTTCCCTTTTATCTAAGGCCTCTGCTACCCCTGGGGTATCTTCACTAATCAACCTCTTCTTTCCTCCCCAGTTGGAATAAATCCCTTTGAACAACTTTTTCTGCATTGTCCCTTGAAGGTGGTCACTACCCTCCATGGGCTACAGAGAGATTAACCTGGACCCCAACTTTCTTCTTTCCTATCGATCTAGAAATGCCTCTCCCCAGCCCACGCAGCCTTCCTGACGAGGGGCGCAGAAGAACGGGGATGCTTCTCTGCAGTGTTTTGGCACTGATTAAAAAAAGCCCTCGTGGAAATCAATCTTGGTGAAAGTCACAGCACAAGCGCACCATGAGATAAGAAAACCCCAACCAGAGCAGGTGCTTCCAGCACCTTGCACTTAAAAGTGGAGGGCAGAGACAGCAAGTTGGTTTAGTGCCATTAAAAGAAACCCAAACATGCGCATACTTATCTTCTCCTTTTTGTTTTCAGAAGGCATATGGGAAAGAGACAGACAGCAGAGCAAGACACACAGAAAGTCTGCTCACTCACTGACAGTTTGCAAGGAACCATCTGCTCTTTAGCAGATATGCTATATGCACAATAAATTGAGATTTAGGTTTCTGTCACAGTTAAAAGCAAAACATTGTCAACACACACCTCTTTAGAGCACTTCTGGCACCAGCTTTTTCAACACTGGGTTTCTGGGACCCAAAGTAGTGTTAAACCTGCCATAAATTTATATCAAAAAGGTTACAAAAACAGACTCCCCAAAGCCTTTTATTTACTGTGCCACAACAAGAAGATAACAACAGTAGCATCATTCCCAATAATACAATCCATCTTTCCCCCTTTTGCTGATTAATAGCTTTGGGCATCAGAGAGACCAAGGGCCACAGCAGGTCATTAAGGTACACTCACTTTTAAGAGTCAACTACAGCGACGCGGTGCATGTGCTGGCCACACTTTGGGAGTGACAGATGATACTGGAGCTACACCCATTCCAGAGGGCCTAACAGGCAGACACACAGCTGCCAGCTCCCTTTTCCCCAGTTGCCTTTAGAGGGAATTATCAGCAACACTTGATACCCGCAATGAACAGTGAAAGCTGAGAGATGAGGGTCACTGACAACCACTTTAATAAAGTCAGAGCTCTCAAAACCCAAATGTAATGTGCAATTAACATCAGAAATGGCTGGCTGGTGTTACTTCCTAACAGTCATCTCATGGCTATATAATTATAGGTCATTAGCAGAGAGCAATGCAGAAGATGCCGCACAGACCTATGTAGATGTTGTTTACCCTTATTAAATGATTCAGAACCCTACTAACTATGCAAGGAGAGCTTTTAGAGGTCTTAAATCCCTAATAAAGACAGAATGCTCCATTCCTGGCCCATCTCTGTCCCATCTGGTGTATGGAGGTACTTCCCTGCATGACCTGACCCTTATACCTTCAATGTGGGCCAAGAAGAACAGACACACCCTGTTTCCAGATTTATCACCATATGGGGTGACGAATGCCTTCTTGATATTGAGTTTGCTTAAAAAAAAAAAAAAAACCTTAGCTCAAGGTCGAGATGGTTAAAGTTAAAGTTATACATGAACAGAAAGGCTTTACTCACAACATCCAAACCAGACTCTGTCATTATAACTGTTCAGAGAAGACACATCTGTTAAATAAGACAAATAAGCCTAATTTGGGGTTGAATCACACACTTCTCTCCCACATTATTCTCCCAGACTGCAAGCTTTTCCTTGGGACAGATTCACATCAAGTCTCCTTTCACACCTTGGGCTGCAGGTTGAAGCTCTTAAAGCTTTTTCTTTTGGCCACACACACTAGATTTTGGAGCCAAACTCCCCACTGCACGTGGGCAACCTGACAGGATTGATGTATTTGGCACATTACCGGCTTCAACATAAGGTTGAACACAGTGGTACTTAACCACTTTGTGGTGGCAAGGCTTTTAGGGGTAGCTGAACCCCCTTCCCCTTCTCTGTTTAAATATAGGATAATAATATCCTAGCAATAAGCCACTAAAGTGCTTAAAATTATCTCATAGGTTACTTTGTATATGCTCTCAACCACCTTCTACTATTTCAACAATGAAAACAAGAGCCAAGCTCCAACTTTAGTCCTTTTTTGTTCCTGTTATTTTCACGTTAGTATTCAAAAAGCAGGTCAAGTTTAGTAGGTGCAATGAAGACTATATTAGACCGCACTTCACAGCACTGCCTAAAAACACTATTACTATACTTAATATATAAGAGCAGCAGACTTTTTTTATTCTATTTTAATACATCATGCAAGATAAAGAAACATTACCACAAGTTAGACACCTTTATCTTACACAGATTGATACTGTTCTGTGATATGATTTTGCAGTTTCATATGCAATATATTGAAATGCCTGGAGCGAGAGGCAGAACTGCTCCTGAATGCGCTCCACCTCCTCACCACAATACTACTAGTTGGTGAGACACTGAATCAGAGTCATTCTATCAACTGTTCTCCAAGTTAATTTGAGGCACAGAGGTTAAGTAGCTTATTGAACTGAAATTCTAGGGACGATTTAGTTTACTTGCCCATTAATGAGACTTTAAGCACTTATTTCATACTTTTTACCCTCCCAATTAAATAAAAGGCTTTGGTGACAGAAAGGATTAAATAAATATCAAGTCTGTTTCCTTATGAAGAACTGCTGTAGTACTGTGCATGCCATACTGTATATTGCTCACCTGTAAATTTGCTGCTATGGATCTACACCATTAGGTTGCACATTATAGATGAACAATAGTAGCAGTAAGAAGCTTTACAGTAAGTAGTTCCTATGCTCGTTCAGCAGTTTCTTTATAAATTGTGTATCTGTACTATTTAATCTGAAGACCACAGCAAGCACCTAAAAAAAGCCAGGCACATCTATTACGCCACTCATCTGATTTAAATAGCTTTTTGCATCTCGGGTTCTCAGCAAGCAAACTGCACTTCTATAATACATACAGTTGAGACGCAGCATACAAAACCCAAAGCGAACCACTTGCTGTGGAAAGTTTTACTGGTCCTAAAAAACCCCAACAAGAACCTTACATTTCTATGAGCAAACTTGCAAGTACATAGTGACCGTTTCACTGGAGGTTATATTTGCAATGCAGCTAACCTGAATTGATAACGTATTTTTAGCAAGGGAGTTTTATCTAAAAATTATTGATAATAATTCAATTAAAATGTTAGTTAGAAGATAAAAGCTAAATGCCACAGCTTTGCATAACACATTTAGTCTTAAGGGCTGTATTCAATCTCCTGTTGGTTTTGGACCACACTTGGTAAAATAACAGTTTTCAAATAAGTTTGTTCCAGCCATTAAAACATCATTATAACAGCAGTTTACACCATTAATTCTTCTCTTAAATGTAAAATTAATTTTATTACATGCCCACTGAAACAAGTATCCCTGACACTGCTATTTGAGCTGGTAATGATTCATTATCATGCTCATTTCAGAAATGATTTTCCAGTCATTTCTTCTGTTTTTTCCTATCTATGTGAAAAATAACAAAAACTTAGTACTGTCCAGAGGTGGTAGAAGTAATCATCACTGAGGCACTAATTAATTTACTCAAAATAGTCAGGAGCTCTCCTTCCCTGGAGGTGGGAGAAGCTGGGTTGCACACAATAGCAAGATAACAAACATTTAAAGAATTTCATCAATAACTGTGCAGCAAAACACCATCCTAAGTCCACATTTAGGCACAGTAAGATATTTGACTTGATCTGATCCATTGAGACATATGAACAAAACATTTTGATCAAATCCTTACTGAAGGAATCAGGTCAGCTGAAGTTATTCACAGAACAATTTTATTCTTTTTACATTTAACTGAATTATTTGAGAAAAGAAGAAATCACCTTGTGGGTTTTAAAACTTGAGAATTAAAAATAAAGTGTTCTTTCATTTCTAAAAATATTCAGTATCTATGCTTGCCTAAAAGAACCCACTTTTTTATTTCAAATAGCATCTCACCTCAAAATTCAAAACACTAGCATTTTTAAAGTAGAACTATTTTTTATTCCTTTTCACTTAATTCTTGCCTCAGCCTATTTGTTTTGCCAAACTCAACGTAGTGGTTTATTCACAGCATCCTACTGACATAACCCTTCCAACCTTCCCATAGGTATTTCCCTCCTTGCCCTACAGCCACTTCCACCCTTCCCCACATCCCCAGTGGAGTTACCAACCTCCATCAACTATCTTCACAGAGGGCCTGATCTTATCCCAGCTCATTTCAACAACAAAATTTCCACTTCAACCTTCTGTAAGACATTTGATATTCTGCCTACCCTCTCACCTTCCTGATTGTATTCATCACCCACGTCAGCAGTCCCCTGACCTTCTCCTCAGCATTTCTTAGTTTTCATCACCTACCAATAGACTCTTTTTTTATTTGCCACGAGAGGCATCACAGGCAGCTAGTGCATGAAGCAGCACTGAAGGAAAGTTTGACGTTTCAAACAAGAAACTAGATTATTCGTTATGCATTAAATTAGAAATTTCATATCTGCTCTGAAGATATTGCATCAAAGCCTCCAACAAGAATGGTTTCTTATTAGCCTCTAAGTAAAAATTTTATCCTGTATTATCACAGCAAGTGGCTGAAACCAAAGGAATTTAATAAGCACCTCCGAACTGTGGGTCAGGTTCCTCACTGAGTCCTTAATTGGAATATAGTAGATCCTGCAGATGAACAAGCTCTATACCAAGGACACGTGCCTTTTGCCACTTCTGCCTTATCGAGGGTGAAACACATCAAACTATTTTCACTAAGTTTCAAATTCATTTGTTCCTGAATATCTGGAAGGCTTCTTCAGAAAACCACCACCTCATCTCCACACCAATTCATTTAAACCATCTCTCCATCCTTTTTAGGCAAGTCTAGTGCATCTTACACAAGTGAAAGCAAATGCACAGCAATGCAGTAAACACTTATTTTTGGAATTTCTACTGTGAATTCTCACTTATAGCCATCTGTAAATCGTGGCATAATTGGCTTTCTGAAATACAAACATGAAACCAGCCCATGTTCAAAACCAGCTGGCTGAGGAGGGATCAGCAACACAGAAGGCAATGTTCAACTTTCTTCCATCAGTCTCTTCCCCTTCATCAGGGAAAGGGCTTCTCTGGCTGCTGCAACCCAGGCAAAGGCTCCAGGGATGTCTTTTCTTGACACAGCATGCAGAGGAGACAACTTCTGACATTGCAGAGTTTTTTTTACACGCCTGAGTCATCCCTTGGGGCATAACACCATTTTTTTAATAAATTCAGATACAGTCAAAAATAGCATTTCTGTTATCCCACATGAAAAAAAACAGGCAAACAAAACAAAACACTGCTTATTAAAACATGAAAGTCTTAGGGGGAAAAATGTACAATGCAGTCGCAACAACTCAACTCTGGCAGTCAACCACCCAAACCCAAAATCCAAGGAAACAGTCAGGAGAAGCGAAGCCACCCCAGCTCCGACCCAGTGCAGCCTGCATCAGCAGTAGTCATGCTCACGGGTGCCTCTTTGGCCTCTCACATCCCACATGTTACCTGAGCACCCTGCAGGCAACCACCAGGTGGGTTTCGCCCAGACTGTGCAGAAGATCGCTTAAACAATGACAGCATATGCAGCACATTTTGAAGACTAAACTTAAAGCATCCTTTATCTGAAATACACCCCTAAGGAGACCATACGGCATCTTCTTCGCTAGAGTTCCCTCAAGTATTTCTCTGGAAAAAGTGCCGGTATCTCAGGATTGAAAATAAAATATTGACAAAGTGTCTTTTCTGCATAGAATTAATAGACAAGGGAAAAAAAAAAAAAAAAAAGCACCAAAATTTCACCTTCTGCAATTTTTAAGACTAGGTTTGGACAATAACGAGTCATCTCCTTTTATAAAGCCTGCACATTATGAAGGAATAGACATGCTGCCGTCCTCGTTTCACCCCTGCACAGCAAACTCAGAATTGCATGATGTTTGACTGTTGCAGGCAGCTTTGGACACGCTGCAGTGGAGGAGCCTGAAGGCCTCCTCTCACTCCACAGCCACCTATTTCCCTCCGTTACCAAAACTGCTTCACGCAAAAATGAATTGGGAATGCCCTTTTTCTATCTGGTACATCACAACAGTAACCTGTATATAACACCTTTCTGTTACCTTTTAAGCCACGTCCATCTTTAATTTGCCCTTCCAAGAACATTAGTAGCAAATTTGCTAATATAGTGCATTCTCTCTAAGTTCCCTTGCCAAGGGGGCACTGGATTCAGGACTTATTTCTGTTGGCCCCATTCCTGCATTATCTGGGCTTCATACACCTGACAATTTTTCACCTCATTTGGAGCACATGCAGACATTCAGTATTCCAGGATCTGGCTTGCTGAATTACTTCCAACACACATAGCCCGAGTTTATTTACCTACTTAAGTCCGACAGCATGCAATGTTTGTTATTTTCTCTTTGCTCATGAGGCTGATTTGCCTGTCATGCAGTGTCATACAGTAAGTTTTTAAATCCTCATGTTTAAGGCCACAACAGGTAAACATTAAGTATCATAGAAGTTAGCATGA
This sequence comes from Anarhynchus alexandrinus, assembly GCA_008711295.1. Taxonomy (NCBI): domain Eukaryota; kingdom Metazoa; phylum Chordata; class Aves; order Charadriiformes; family Charadriidae; genus Anarhynchus; species Anarhynchus alexandrinus. The sequence continues at coordinate 1,118,632 of VUYV01000076.1, read as the reverse complement.
AGCCTATGTGAGCACAGGGGTACAAACTGGCCTGACTGTATGCAGCTTCTGAGTCAAGCTCTTCTTTCAGTACTTGGCAACTCTCTTCTATTTATGTCTGGCAGCAGCTCCAAGGCTTCACTTTTCGGACCTGGATTAGCTATTCATTAATGTGGCTAAGACCAAGTCATTCAGCACAAAGAAATTCTTTTTATTTCATGTGTCAAACTGAAGAAATCACTTCCCGCATTGCATAAGTTCCTTTAGAACAGCAGCGTTGAATAACCGTTAAATCACAGCTAATAGAGGCTTTACAGGAAACATTTTCGTACATGAATACAACATCGAAGGGTAATGGACCTCCACTAAGCTAGCAAATTCTGCACAGGTAAGAGAGATGTTTTACCAAGACAGACAAGAGCTGCCAGAACATCATTTTAAAAGGGAAAACGACAGAAATAACCTCGATAATACAGCACAGAGACTATAGCATTGCAGGGATCCTTGATGTGACAGAATGAAAAGGCAGGTGTGCTTCGCAGTGCTGCACCATTGCAACACAACGCCATATCACTCCAACACACAGGGGGCATTCAGTACCCGATGTGGTCTTGCTAAAGAGTGACATTGCCAGATGCCAACCTGAACCCATTGATTGCTACCTCCTCACGAAAACTGTAAAAGCCACCCGGGTGAGCGCTCTTCAAAACCACCAGACAGATCACTGATATAAAAAGGTTAAAGTTAAGGAAACCAATATTTTTTCCCCCATATACTTTTAGCAAAGCTGAGTTCTGCTACAAGAAGAGACAAATATTCCTAGTCAATAGACAGGCAGAAGAAGAAACTCCCAGTCTTGTTAATGTCTGATGTTAATTATAGACACAGTTTTAATAATATGGTGTTTAACAGCACGAAACAAGAGTCAATGCAAAAGGGCTTTCAGTAGTGACAACTCCAGAAAATACTACTATAAATTCACCCTGATACAATTGGGTAAGATTTTAAATTTTTAAATTGCTGTTTCTGATTTTTACTGTACTGAATTTTATTATGTTTGGTAAAAATCACAATCTAACCCTTTTCTATTTAAGTTATTTAGAGAAAAAACACAAAATTAAGGGGACACGTGAATTCAATTTGCACTTCATGAACCACTATTCTAGACTGACCAGTGATAAAATTTTTCCATCAAAAGCCATTAGTGGCAACCTTGTTTCTTCTACTATGCTCCCCCAGAAAAATGAGTTTTCACGTCTGAGGGTCATAATTCAGCATTTCCTCAAGAAAACAAAAGTTAAGAGCCTAAGTTTTCCCTCCTATACCTGCCTTACCTTATGAACTCACTTTTGTTATCTTTCAGTGAGGAGATGACTTAATTTCCTCTGAGTACTCTTACCATCACTGGGTGTTTTATTCCCTTCCTATAGATCATACTCTTCTTAATTTTTTTCTTTATTTGCAGTGGTTTAGTACATTTGCAGCTTTGCTACAATTTCACCTTTATTATGCATTTGTCTTCTCAACACCTGTCTCAACTTCAAAACAGATCTAAAGCCAGAGCGTAAGTATTTTGCAGAGGGACCAGAGCGACTGGGGCTGCCTTGGAGAAAATTACATCATTGTCTCTGCAGCGATCAAAAATACCACGCTAGTTACAGTTGCCCAGTGCAAAGCAATTGGATTTTCCCTGCTGAGCAGCTGCTATTGCATTTGCTTTACTGCAGCATTTTGTGTCTAGTACCTCCACGTGAGGAGTTGCACAAGAATACATTACTGGCAGCATAAGGAGCGAGCACATGCTAAGGGAGAGCTCAGACCATTGGTTTTGGTTTCAGCAGTACCACACAGAGCATTAGCTACATCAAGCCTGTGCAATATGATTAGATGAGTCCAGAAACTGGAACTTTGCAGAAAGCCGCTGAAAGTCCCCACAAAAAAAACAAGACGTTCCTAGAAGAGTGAGGAGAGTATCAGTGAACCCTAAAAGCAGTAAAGATTGGCCCCCAGGTGTCAAAAACATGAACTATTTTCTCCTTTTAAGGTTGTTCTTTCCCAAATCTCCCATGAATATTGGGTCACAGCATGCTATTACTGTACAGAAACCTCAGCATGGAAACACAATCCCTCTTCCAAATAAGCCATAATCTTGATTGACTCAATACCATAAAGCAAATACTAGAACAGTTGGCAGCAGAAAGATTAACATGTAGTGAGACCCAGTGGTTACCCACGCTACCTGCTCATGGTATTGGATAGATCCACAATATCATTTGGAAAGTGTTAACACTAAAAGTGTTGCCTTAAAATTAAGTAAAGAAATGGCCTTAGGAAGTCAGAAGTCTTAGAATGGACCCTGCCATTTTCTAGCTTTAAGTTGTTACCTAATGTCTGAGTTTTCAAGGATAAAAATATCATGGCTGCTATATTCCACTGCAAGCAGAGGCCCTGGGGAAAGAAAAAAAAAAAAAAAAAAACCTTAAAAAAAAAAAAAAAGCAGGAAAAGTGAAATAATTTCCCATGCAAACATTCTTTTTCCTTTAGCAGTAAATTATGTTGTTTTGCAGATATCTTTCTTCTTCTTTTATGGAGCAGGCAACAGACCCACTCAATAATCTTTAAGACAGTAAGAGACAGCAGCAGCTGTCTTTTTTTTGAAGCAAGGCAAAAAATGCAGTTGAGATGGAAATAATCTGCTGTTATGACAGGCCACGCTGGCTTCTTGAAAGAAAGACACAACAAATGAAAAATCAAAAAGCAAAAGAATAAGGAAACTGAGTTTCTGCTTGAGGCAAGCTGCTTTCTCACATGTGGCCTCTTTTCCAGAGCATAGCAGGTACAGTGCCGGGGCTTAAACCCTCTCTAAAACCTGGACAACTTGTACCAAACAATAGCATTTGAGGCACGGTTTTTAGCTGCTTTGTGGTCACAAGCCCATCGTGGCATTAAAAGAAGCCATCTGAAGGTTTTTGCAAGAATTCAAAAGAGACAGGCCAAGGGGAAAAAGAAATAAGGTGAAGAAGGGTGAGGAGGTAGGCAGGAGTCAGAGGATGAAGGGCAGCAGGTCTCAAGTGAGTTCCCTGCTGCTGATTAACCTTACCCAAAAACAACCTTTCCAAACACATGGGGGAGAAAATGGAGCAGATTGCAGAAGGTTTAGAGAAAGAGGAACATTATTAAGAAACAGCTGATGCATCTATAGAGGAACACAAGTGACCCATGGCTTTCCAGCCTGATGTCAGGTAAGATGACAGTGATGTCACCTGTGCCAGAGAGCAGGAGGAAGGTTCAGTTGGCCAGCCTTAGCTGTATTAAATTTAATCTGACAGAAAAATATCCAAGAAGTCTCAGAGGCAGAAATGGATGAACTGGTGGAGGAAGATAGGCAAGAAATGGAGAGATGTGCAAATAAACCTTTGGAGGTCAGTTGCAGCTGCACTGTATCTGTTCCACTATCCTTACCCTCCAGAATTTTTTCCCAACACTTACCTTTAGCAGCTCTGTCTGTAGCTCAAACCTATCACTTTTTTTCCTCTTTTAAAACCAGTTCCCATGCCTTATCCCCATCCTCCTGCCTTCTCACATGCTGAGGGTGAGCTGGCCAGCTCTGCTGGTGAGCACAGGCACCCACATGATTTGTCATGCCTGCAAGGCACACCACCTAGTAGAAACCCTGCACTGCAACTGCAGCTTTGCACTTTTATATATAAATGTTTTGTTTCAAAACTCCATGAAGAGTTTACAGCTGCTACAAGCAACGGGGCTGATACAGTTCTAGCAACTTCACAGCAACTCATAGCCTTCAATTCCTCTGTGACTGTACAAATTTGTGTCTTAAACCCAATGTCATATTAAGACAATTTCTCAGCCAGATGTTTTTTATTTTAAATGATGGCATAGCCTGTCTAGTGATATGAAATCACAGTTAATCTACAGATTTGCACTGAAACTATTATCCTACAATAGTGATTTTGTATTGTAATAGCTTCATTAGCACAGCCTCCAAAGAATTGCTCAAATATACTTCAGTGTCATTTCAAATTGTAACAGAATTGTAATGATATTGGAATAGGCTGTCCATACATTTACACTGAAATTGCACTGATATAATGATCACCATTCATCAAGCCATTTACACTAAGTCTCTACAGACTTACACAGAAAATTTCACCATTGAACTCCAGCACCATACAGCTTTATAACACTATTTTTTGTTATGGATTCCTTTTTAAACCTGTATTTATTTCCTCTCCATAATCCAGACGGAAATCTGGATAAGACTGTTCAAGACAGAAGTTATGTTTCCAATTCCAGTGGCAAGGAAATATATGTTGTAAAGTAATCATAACAAAGCTGCTATGTTTCTCACCTGCTCATTATAATTTCAGCTTTTATACGTCATTCAACACCACTGAGTTCTTTCTCCATCCTATTATCCTCTGCAAGAAACCTTCAATATTATTTAGGTCAACTTCTATCAAGAAGCTATAGAGAAAGACTAGATCTCTGGAAATGTTATTATATGGTTAGTTTAGTAACCTGTACTGTTCACTTATCTAAAAATACTACATAAGCAATGAAATTCTAAGCCATAGCAGCTGCGAATGCCTGACCACTGCATTGCAAATAAACAACCTGCAGCTTTTCATAATAATAACGTACTAAAAGCAAGTGCATTAGCCTCCAAACTGTCACTAGCAGATGGGAAGAGTCTTAAGGGCAACAATTTAAGCAAACACGACCAAACAAATCTTTGTTCCAAACTGCCAGAAATTAACTTCTGAAAAAGTTAAGCTCATTTGCTTGAGGAATTTCCAGTTATGCAGCTACAACTGGGGTTTGGTGGGTCCCAGACAAAGTCACAGGGCTTCGATGGCTGCAAGGCAGTGGGTCTGGACATAGCCCCGTTTCAGAGGGGCTGGCAAAAATAACCACCCCGAGACAGCACTGCAGAACGGCAGCAAGGTTTGCTCCGTCTCCTAATGGCTTCAGTCAACTGCGCTGATTAGACTGTTTAAATGCACCATTAGCCCCAAACCAGAGAATATTATTTGGTTAGCATCACACATTCACATTCAAAAGCATATAGTTAAAGTTCAAAATATGTAGCTTATGCCAGATACAGGCTGCTAATTCAGTTTTCACTTTGGAAACGATATGCAAATTATTCCTTGTGCCCAGTGCAATCCCTGACAGAGACCAAGAGCAAAGAATGGTCCGATTTCCACTGCACAGAGGCAGATGGTGACCAGCCTCCTTCCCGCAGTTTGACTTGCGATAGCATTTGCTAACCAACCCCTGCATTTTACCCCAAAGACAGCAAACCACAAGTACCTGGGAAGACCAATGCCATCAAACCAGCCCTCCCCACACGATTGTCAAACTATTTGCCATTTTTCCAATGGGATTAATTTGCTACCTACCATCACCTGCTTTTTCAGAGATATGGCATTCTTATTCTTCTGACAGATCAGATCTGAAAATACCTTTGCAGCACAAGAAAAAGCTCTGGCATCTTCAGAGACCATAGCAGGTGGCACAGCCATCAAACACTAAGGGAGCCAGGGAGCACCTAGAAACCCTCCATTGCCTCTCACAGCTTTCTCTGTATTAACACAGGTGAAGTTACAGCCTCCAATACTTGATTTAGCACTGTTACTAGCTGAGCCAGGTATCACCCACCTGCCTGGAAAGAGGGCTGTGACTGCAGGTCCTCAATGGCAGGAGTCAGAACAATCCCCAAAAGGCAAGAGAAGTTTGAGGAAAGTAACTCGAGCTTTATTCCATCCTGATCAGACAAGGAAAGAAAAAGCAACAGGAAGAGCTATTTGCTGATTGAGGAAAAGGGAATCTAGGGTTTTCTTGTCTGCAGGTGCTGACAGCTGTCCATAGGACTCTGAAGATCACAATGGTTAAATTTGGGACTATCCAGCTATATGCAGCTACTGCCTTTTATGCTAGGAAACGTGACTTTTGCATACTCACACCTGGGCTAACACCTTTATCATCTAGAATAAAAATATTTTCCTTAAATTTCCTTTTTAGCCTCCTGGTTGCAATTTTATTTACAAAAACTGTGGTCAAATGAATCATTATCTAACAGACAGAAGAGGGATCTGCAAGCCAGTACTCCTGGATTTTCTTCCCAGCCCTGTCACTGCCTCACTACATGACTTCCAGCAGTCAATAAATCTAACTGTGCTTTAATTTAATAATCTATAAAGTGGATGTATTGCTCACTTAGCTTCACTGTCACCCAGTGAAATCAGTTAATATTCAAAAAAGTACTTTAAGATTCACAGATAATAGGATATACTTTGAGTAGTCTCATTTGAGTATTTAAACCAGAGTTCTACCCATGATATTTTCCAGAGTAACAAACTCTGTCCTACCTCATCATGACTAAATCCAATATAGATTAAAAAGCCTTAAACACTGCCAAAGGAATTAGCAAGAGTGGCACAAGCACTCTGTGATGCCCGTGTAGATACAGAGCACCATCTAGTGTCACACAGAGCCCCTCTATCTCCCATCCCTGTGCCACTCCTTAGCAATATTTCTGTTCCCCTTTGTTTGTATTGTGGTAACAGCCAAGGAGCCAGGTAAGAACCTCATCATTTTAGATAACTTGGCCAACGCATAACAAGCATCTTCCTTGAATGTATCTCAGTGAATGGAAATATTTTCAAGGGCAAAGTTGGTAGGTTATTCATTTAGTGTGTTTTGCAGGGAACTGTACCGAAATCTGGTTTTCATTGACTCCAATCAGAAAATAGTTACACATTTCAAAGGAGTTTTCTGCTTCTTCCCCAAACATACACACACAAACACACCCACCACAAACACAAAAGAAAAGAAACATGAAAAAATGGGGGGGGGGAGTAACATTAGACTCCTTCTAATGAAAGCTTCTCCTAAACAACATACCAGGGTAGCATGTCAGAAGTGAGGCTTTAATACACCTCCACAGCAGCTGCTTAATTCCATGCAATAGAGCCAACACACCACATCCTAAAGTGGCAGCTCTGCCCCAAGACAATGGCACTTACAGCTTCTTCCCACAATGGGAAAGGTGAGTGTCCAGCCTGCTTGCATCAGGCACAAAGTTTGCAACATTGCTTCTGTGCTGATGCATTTACACACATCCTTCCTACAGCAAGGCCAGATGCTCATCTCGCCTTGATGCTTGCAAGCTAACAGGAAGGGTATGGTGGGAACAAGAGAGGGCTCCCTCCATCTTCCTCCAAGTCTCCAAAAGAATAAGACGATGACGGCCACCACCATATCAGGAGGCAGGGGGAGGAAGCTCAAGGAAGTGATTTAACAGGTGTTGCAAATATCACAAAGCTGAGATACTAAAAGGCTGAAAAGCTTCAGCTATCACAAAAAGGTTAGCAAACGTTTACCAAGACACAAGTACCTTGATTACAACATACATGTACTTTTATAAGATACGGGTTACTAAATTAACCCTTAATCTAGCAGAGACAGGTTGAGAACCAGCATGTGGAAGTAGAAGCCAAATTCAAAGTGAAGCAACATACTTTAAAACAATTTTAGCAATTAGCCAACAAGGGTGGCTAAGGAACTTGTATATTCGCCACCTCTTCGTGTTTTCAAATCAAGTCTCAACCTTTTCAATATGCTTTCATCAAACACCCATCCCTGAGGCTCAGTGCAGAGAGTATGTAGGTTAAATGCAATGACTTGTGTTCACACAACAGAATGAATGGGGTGAACTAGGAGCTCCCCAGGTGGAAACACTGATCAGTCCCTGAAAATACTGCAAAGAAGTGTCATTTTGCTGGTCTCCTGATGTGCTTCATAACTCTGCAGCCCAGAAACACTCCTGAAGCACACCCTGGCAGCTCAGCTATCTCATTCTTCCTGGGTCTCATCTGTGCCATTTCAGCTCTGGTAGCACTTCTGCTGAACTAACCACTAAACATTGAAGAAAACAAGCTGAAACAGGCAAGCGTCCTACCTGGAAATGAAAAAAAAAAATCCTATACTGCTGAAGCACAGTGCTAAGCTCAGCATGTTGAATTTTACAAGGATTTTCAATTGGCATTTTACATTGTTTCAATATTGAGCCCCTTCTTTCATACATATCACAAAACCATTAGTGTTCGGCAGGAATCTGTATTTCCCAGGAGATCATACTTTCTCTCAATTGTTTTAACAAGCACTCATAAAAGCTACCAAAATGAGAATAGGCATTACCAAGTCTGCCAACGTGACACCTCTGTGCTGCCTTCTTGCACTAAAACAGATGCATGGAGCNTACCCTACCCTGTGCAGAGCCTGCAGGACACATAATCACAGCAAGCCAGAGCTATAGCAACATGTCTAACTTGACCACAACAAAATGAAACCACACAGAAAAATGAAGCACTGTTTTTCAGAGATTTGGGTCTATGAGCACTTCTCATTCAGCAGAGTCTTGCATGCATGCAGGAGTGTGTATGCACACATCCACATGCAACTGGATGCATGCGCCACATGCAAAATGCATCAGCATAACCAGGATGGACTTTTAGGGCTCATCCACCAAAAGACTATCAGGGAAGTAAGAAGTCTGCAAATAGGGGGGGGTCCACTAAGGAACAGAGAGGCCTTCAGCTGCTGTAACCTACTTAATACCATCACAACAGCCATTTTTCACCCAAAGTTGTTTGGTCAATTCAGCCATAAATTGCAAAGATTGAGGTAAGCAACAGTATGGATGGGACTATTAAATTGTCATATTTATACATGTATCATTTTGGATTGTCTGTATGCCTACAAAAGGCTGTGTAAGTGGAAACATAGGGAATCAGGAAAGGGAGATAGGGGCTGGGAATCCTCGTGCACATACACACGGAGCAGAGAAAGCCCAGGGTTGAACAACCCTGACACTTTGCATCTGAGACCCCTTTTCCTGCAGTCGCCGCAGGAAGGAGATAGGTGTGGGGCTCCCTGATGTCCCCACCTGCAAAGCCACAGTCACACAAATATCCTTTTAAATAACCTTCATGAAAATAGTCACTGAAGATAAAAATCCAGCAAGCTGCGGTGCATAACAGTGCTCCAGCCCCAGATTTTACCTTTCAGCANCATCCTTCCTACAGCAAGGCCAGATGCTCATCTCGCCTTGATGCTTGCAAGCTAACAGGAAGGGTATGGTGGGAACAAGAGAGGGCTCCCTCCATCTTCCTCCAAGTCTCCAAAAGAATAAGACGATGACGGCCACCACCATATCAGGAGGCAGGGGGAGGAAGCTCAAGGAAGTGATTTAACAGGTGTTGCAAATATCACAAAGCTGAGATACTAAAAGGCTGAAAAGCTTCAGCTATGAAAAAAAGGTTAGCAAACATTTACCAAGACACAAGTACCTTGATTACAACATACATGTACTTTTATAAGATACGGGTTACTAAATTAACCCTTAATCTAACAGAGACAGGTTGAGAACCAGCATGTGGAAGTAGAAGCCAAATTCAAAGTGAAGCAACATACTTTAAAACAATTTTAGCAATTAGCCAACAAGGGTGGCTAAGGAACTTGTATATTCGCCACCTCTTCGTGTTTTCAAATCAAGTCTCAACCTTTTCAATATGCTTTCATCAAACACCCATCCCTGAGGCTCAGTGCAGAGAGTATGTAGGTTAAATGCAATGACTTGTGTTCACACAACAGAATGAATGGGGTGAACTAGGAGCTCCCCAGGTGGAAACACTGATCAGTCCCTGAAAATACTGCAAAGAAGTGTCATTTTGCTGGTCTCCTGATGTGCTTCATAACTCTGCAGCCCAGAAACACTCCTGAAGCACACCCTGGCAGCTCAGCTATCTCATTCTTCCTGGGTCTCATCTGTGCCATTTCAGCTCTGGTAGCACTTCTGCTGAACTAACCACTAAACATTGAAGAAAACAAGCTAAAACAGGCAAGCGTCATACCGGGAAATGAAAAAAAAAAAAATCCTATACTGCTCAGCTGAAGCACAGTGCTAAGCTCAGCATGTTGAATTTTACAAGGATTTTCAATTGGCATTTTACATTGTTTCAATATTGAGCCCCTTCTTTCATACATATCACAAAACCATTAGTGTTCGGCAGGAATCTGTATTTCCCAGGAGATCATACTTTCTCTCAATTGTTTTAACAAGCACTCATAAAAGCTACCAAAATGAGAATAGGCATTACCAAGTCTGCCAACGTGACACCTCTGTGCTGCCTTCTTGCACTAAAACAGATGCATGGAGCCCATTTGATGCAAGTCACATCTTTTTGACAACAGCCTCTCCATTTATCACATTTGCAATGTCAAAATGGCTGTCCCTATCACTACTACCCCTTTACAGACTATTTAATTTTTCTGCCTGTCATCATCTTAGTTAGGAAACATGGCTCCATGTTCCTCAGTACACAGAGCTCCCCAGTACCCTGTGCAGAGCCTGCAGGACACATAATCACAGCAAGCCAGAGCTATAGCAACATGTCTAACTTGACCACAACAAAATGAAACCACACAGAAAAATGAAGCACTGTTTTTCAGAGATTTGGGTCTATGAGCACTTCTCATCCAACAGAGTCTTGCATGCATACAGGAGCGTGTATGCACACATCCACATGCAACTGGATGCATGCGCCACATGCAAAATGCATCAGCATAACCAGGATGAACTTTTAGGGCTCATCCATCAAAGGACTATCAGGGAAGTAAGAAGTCTGCAAATAGGGGGGGTTCCACTAAGGAACAGAGAGGCCTTCAGCTGCTGTAACCTACTTAATACCATCACAACAGCCATTTTTCACCCAAAGTTGTTTGGTCAATTCAGCCATAAATTGCAAAGATTGAGGTAAGCAACAGTATGGATGGGACTATTAAATTGTCATATTTATACATGTATCATTTTGGATTGTCTGTATGCCTACAAAAGGCTGTGTAAGTGGAAACATAGGGAATCAGGAAAGGGAGATAGGGGCTGGGAATCCTCGTGCACATACACACGGAGCAGAGAAAGCCCAGGGTTGAACAACCCTGACACTTTGCATCTGAGACCCCTTTTCCTGCAGTCGCCGCAGGAAGGAGATAGGCGTGGGGCTCCCTGCTGTCCCCACCTGCAAAGCCACAGTCACACAAATATCCTTTTAAATAACCTTCATGAAAATAGTCACTGAAGATAAAAATCCAGCAAGCTGCGGTGCATAACAGTGCTCCAGCCCCAGATTTTACCTTTCAGCACTCCAGCAAGAGAAATAGTTTCTAACAACAGGTCTGCTCTAAGAGTAGGGTCCTAAATTTATGAGATGATCAGGTGTCAGCAGGTTTTAAAAGAGATTATCCTACAAATGAAAGCTCTCAGTCTTAATACCTCAGCATCACATAAATATTTAGTCCTCAATGTTAGATTACACATCAAGAAGTGAGAGAAAATACTCAATGATTCCTGATCCAGCCTCCATAACACATTTGGCTCTTGAATCCCTTTTCTGTTTATGTTTTTTAACCCATCATATGAATTATTGAATTTATGAGAGGCAGGCTAAGCAAAAGCTAGCGATCAGTGAAATTAAGTGCAACTGGGTATATGCATCGCACTGTAGAGAAGTCTAGCAAAAGGCAGCATTGCTCAAAGATTACAGATATCTGCTGTGATGACATTGCCAAACGACATGCACTTGGACGCATCAAGTGCAAAGGTACAGGCTATTTTAGGAAAAGAGTAAGATTTCTATGACACAGAGCAAAGTGGCACACAAAAAAACGCCAGGTTTGTTGGGTAGTTTAGGACCATTTTTAAAGGCTCATCTGTAAACCCATCTCTGCTTTAAAGACCTGATCTCAGAGACACTTTATGGCATTTTATTTTATTACAATAAGTGTTGCCAAGTATTGCCCGCTGTTTTAATATTCTTACAGTTCCACATTGTTTACACACATACAGCACTGTAGGAATATGACGTCTGAATTGGCTAGCTCTATACTGATTGACATTTATATATTCACTTCTAGTTGGAGGGGCATTTTCATTAGCCTGCTCTCTGTGGTAGGAGGGATGGTTTTGTTTGCTTGTTTTAAAGCAGATAAACAGGAGCTAGTGAGATTCATAACTAGGCTGTGTATGCTTCAGGTGAGGTATAATAAGAACATAAGTGTGCATGGCACATACATCTGTAACTTCTGAGCAAACCTGCAGCTCAGTAATGGCCCTTCCTGGCTGTATTTGAAATATATAAACATGCAGAGTGCTCTGTTAGCTGCCTGCAACAAACCACTGCACTGGAGAAGAGAAAAGCACACATGCTCCCCTGGCAAACACCACAGCATACATCAGGGAGGAGGGCATCCCTCAAAGTGCACTTAGAAGCACCAAAGCCACAAGCATGAGACTGCAGGAGCGCCAAAGTCCCACTGCAGCAAGCAGAAGTAACCCAGCTCTCTTCTTGCAACAGCTATGCATGCAGCACAATCCTTATGCCACCTTAAAACAGGAAACTGTCCAAGATGTGCAGGCCCTTGGCCTTCACTCCAAGGGCCACAACTTTCTGACAGCAGCCCTTGGGTTAGCTCACAGAATAGCCTACTCGGTACTCACCCAGGCAGCTCCCCTACTTGCACGAGCTCTAACAAACCCTTCCAATCTAATTTCAGCTTTGGCCAGTTGTAGGGCAGGTCTGACCCTTCAGGGGGCATGCAGCTGCACAGGACTCTCACTTCCTATTTTCAGAAGGGGAAGCGAGCCAGTACAGCTACTCAAAAAGCGAATAACAAAACATGAACTTTAGAAAGAAAGAAGAAAAAGCTCACAGTTACTAGCCTTGCAACCTTAGAAAATCAGATGCTTTTTGTTGCAGCCTGGAACAGATGAGAAGTTCTGAAGGACCTTCAACACTCTGGAAATATGAAGTTTGGGTGTTAGTACAATCATAATATAACAAGGAAAGTGTAGTCCCCAGACAAAGTGCTTGTAACAACTTGGTAACATTTCCAACACATGCACAGAAGCTATCCAGTATCAGTTTTCCACTTATACTTAGTATGTGGAGCACTTTGATCTCCTCAACTTTAAAATAGAATACTTAAGCATAGTTGTACACCTGATATAGTCTACCAGCACAATGATAAGAGGGTAAAATCTTGCATTTCAGGACAACGTTCTTTTAAAATACAGTCTTTGGCATAAAGACCAAGTACCAGCCACAACCCCAGCAGAACATCTGAAAATGTGATTGTGCCAAAAATAGCAGAAGTCTGCACATCCAACGGGTCATATTGGGACCCCCTCACAGTGTTAACAACTGATTCACACTAACTGCTTCAAAACATGCTTTATCATCACGATTTGTTGCACTGTGACAACATGCAGCATTTGGATTCTAGAGTTTCCCATGATTTTTTTGAGGGTAGACACATAACAAAGCAGAAATAACCAGAGCTCTATCCTGAAAGTGTGTGTAAGCAAAGAGTAAGCAAAATGACACAGAAGCATGCACGAGGACAGTCCAGAACTCAGGTTATTTGAGGAACAGTAATACTGAGCCCCCTGCTAGGAAGTATTCTGTCATTCCTGGCTCAGAGATTACAGATCTTTCCTGAAACATGGTGTGAAAAGTGTTTTCTTTGAGGTCTCTTCCACAGGCAGATGCCTCATAAGATTCTTGCCGACTTTGGGCTCTAAGCTGCTCCTTCAGTGCCACTGTGGTGGCTTGCCCAGCTGCAAAGCACAGCTGTGACTACAAGCCTCCCCTTCACAGGGAGGTTGCTGTAGCTCCCTTTTGGGGAGATGAAAGCCAGTTCCTCGGAGGCGATGTGGCAGAAGCATGTTGGCTACCGACTCATTCAGCCTTAGTCCTCAGCTGAAAAAGCACAGAGCTGGCACACAGCTCTTGTGTGTACTGCGCTATAGCATGGTCCAAGGAGAGGTTAATGAAGATCATTTCTTTTCCCTTGGGATTTTCACAGGGAGGCAAGGCTTAGTTGACAAATGAGCAATTAAGACAGATACCTCTTGAAGTGCTATCAGCATAAATACCAGCTTCTCCAAGTAACTAACCCGGACTTGCACCTTTCAAAGTGGTTTGGGTTGGTTTTTTTTCCCCCCTTACCAACATAAAAGTAAAGCATAAAATGCTCTCTCCACTGAGTCTTTATAGCAGGATAATCAATGCCTGCTCATTATTACAGTGCAGGGGAGAAAAAGAGAAATAAACACATTGTTTTGTCTACAAAATCCTACCATTAACATTTAATTGATTTCTTAAAAAAAAAAAAATACATTTCAGTAGTCAGTCTGTACGGATAGCCATTTACAGTAGTGCACATCAAGCACTGCACTACCTTGGCATGGCCTAGCTTCCTAGCAAGAAAATGACTTAAAATACTCACAGAAGAAGGTGTCTTCAATGGTTGTGGCATTTTTTTGAGCATCTTGATTTTTTTGGGGTTGTGAGGCAAAGAACAATTCAAGCCAGGTTTTGCTGACAGAAGTTATTCTGAGGTTGCCTACATCTGCACAGAACCACAAATCTTTCTATTAGTACATAAATGATGCTTTGTGGTACAAAGTATATCAACTTCTGCATGCAGTGACAGCTTCTTCATATACTCCCAGCCCCAACACATTGGAGGAAGACTCCCCAACTTCCACCCAAACCTCAATGAGACTTTAGGACATGTGTAAATAATGAAACACTAATGCAAATAAAAGTGCTCAGATATAGCCATAGTATATGGAATAAAATCCACTCGAGCTCTATATAAGAGGAGACACAGATATGTTGCTTATGGAACCGCACATACAAATCTTGCTATCAAAAGTCAAATTTTCAGACCAATGTTATTCCTAATGCCATTCATATTCTCATAGTCTTTTTTTTTTTTTTTAATAGTTCTTTTAGCTCCCTGCCAGGTTGTTAGAGAAGCTGTACCCAATATTACCTTATTCAAGATATCACAGCAGTATTTTTCCTTACAAAGTTAACTAGCTTCTTGTATCTATCCGAATATTGGACTGATTCCTACCTTTAAATATTTATAGTTATTCTTCTTTCAGCAAGAAGTCTGTGAGAGCAACAAATACAGTTTGTCTGACATCATTCTTTCCATTAGCTAACACATGAGATGCACCAAGATACAGACAGCAGTAGCACACATACCCAGAAGAATTACTACAGAAGCAGCTGTAATATGTACCCAAATTTTAAGGAACAATATAAGATTGTCTGCAAAGGCATTGACTTGTAATTTTTTTTTCTCCCAACAAGCAATCTTCCTTTAAACACCTAAAGCAACAGCAGCCATAATAGCAGCTACTTCACATCCATTACTGCCTGCTTTAAGAACCAAATGACAAAGCTAAGACCCACACTGCAACACTCCCAGGATACTAAACCTTCAAACCCAGCAGGTCCCCAGAGGCAGGAAAAGGCTGAGCACACCAGGTTGCAGACACCAGTTTTTCCTCAGCATAAGGGGAAAACTAGAATTGTTATTCACAGGATCACAGGTAGGTCAGGCAGCTCAAGAGTTGTCCAATGCCCCCCCAAAGTAATTTGACTCCTGGGTATGCTCATGCAAAGTACAGAAATGGCTGAGAATAAATTCATCTGGCCTGTGGTATCCAGAGAAGGAAAACCTTCCTCTATAACATCCTCCCTTTACATGTAAGGGCATAGGGGGAGCCTGCCACCTAGTCATCGTTTTTATCTCGTAAGGGTAGCAGATGATGCAGCCCTGAGATGCTATTCCTCTGAAACACATATTCACCATCCCTATTTCATTCCAGCAGTGTTTTTCACCATTACTTTCAGTGGGTCAGTTTGTGGAACAGATATTCCAATAGTTTATAGATCCAGCAGCTGCAACACTAAAAATCACTAGGATTTACCTGTGGGGCTTAGGGATTTTCAGTACCTAAACAGCTCCTGTGGCAATACAAATCCTGGTGAAACACAAAAGCATCTGAAGTATACATGCAGCTTTATAGGAAACAGTCTCAGTGAGCTACAGTTACTTATTTGACAAACTTTAAGTCACCACAAAAAAAAAAATCCCTCTGACTTAGCACTATTGCCTTCACTAGCGGGCGCAGACCTGTGTCAAAGGGAAGACTCTATTGTGCTCATAATTTTGGAAGAAGATAGAGATTCATTCAAGGAATCACAAGAACTGAATAACTAGCCTGAGTGTTGGGACTCAGATGTGATATAACATCTTCCATCAAGACACAATGCTGTTCAGGAAGCGCTTTCAGTGCTTTGCTACTGCTGTTGAGAGACTCAGATTTATAATAAACACCAGTTAGAGGGAACACCAGTTTTGCTTCTCTCCAAAGGGCCACTCCATAACTTTGGAGTGAATCATCTCCTTGCACTTTATGTGCAAACAGGATCCCACATTACTACCAAGCGCTGCAGTGAATATGTGTAATAGCTCACTCAGAAAGAATTAGAATACCAATTTAACTGGTTTTGTTAACCAAGGGGAATAGACATGTAGTCTACCAGCATGACAGGTTAGAAAAAGCTTTACTGAAATAAGGCAGGAACTTCTGATAATCAGATTCTAGACTGTCAGTCTGATGAGCACCTTTCAGTTTGTATTTAACTCTAGGTAACTCTGTGAAGCTACCTGGTGAACGGTTGGTGTAAACATGCCTTGAGGTCACTATTCATGAGCAATGGAGCGATCTCAAGTTGTACCACTGAAAACTCATTACCCTTTCACAACATCCTGTGTTCAATATGTGTCAGTTTGGGATTTCATTTTCTTTGCACCAAAAATCTTCTAGGGAGTCCTTCAAGAGTTAGAGATTATTTATCATCATTTTATTGATAACAAATAAGCATTCAGTCTTTAAAAAAATATTTCCTGTTAGCAGTGTTGCAATAAATGACTGTGAGGTAGAGCTATAGTGGACATTGCAAGGGCACACTCTTCTGTGCCAGCTAGAGACATCTCCAGGGCCACTTAGCTTTGGCTG
This sequence comes from Anarhynchus alexandrinus, assembly GCA_008711295.1. Lineage (NCBI taxonomy): Eukaryota > Metazoa > Chordata > Aves > Charadriiformes > Charadriidae > Anarhynchus > Anarhynchus alexandrinus. Next base: position 1,101,687 of record VUYV01000076.1, on the reverse strand, counting down.
CAGCTCCTTAACCATGCACAGGCCACCTTTGATTAAGAGCAGTTACATACAGAAACAGCCTGCACTAAAAAAAACCAAAACAAAACCTAGCCCAGCTCAACCCAAACACTTCTTCCTCCAGACAGAGAGAGAGGGACCCAGAAAGCCATCAGAATAGGCTCAAGAGCAGCATTTCTGCAGCAAGTACCTATCCTATCCTCCTGCCAGTGCAAAACAGTTTCACTGAATTTGGAGCCTCAGACGATCGCAATGGCTCACCTACCAACTCAACAGAACCATGGCATATTTAAGTGAACAACATGCACATCCTTTAGAAATAGTTAATTTGTTACAAACATCAAGACACAATCATTTCTGAATGCATGCAAAATATCCTTTCAGAGAACTTTCTACAATTCTCCACAGGTCTGTAGAGCAATACCAATGACTTCCATACTTGCACTAATGGCTTAAAAGCCAAGCGCCCACCACTAAAATGAAAACCAGCCTGATTCAGGCAGTGAAGACATAACCTCGCTGAGAAGTTCAAGACACAAGTCATAAAATAGTTTCATTGCTTCAGGTTATGGTTTTCTTACAGATTGCTGCCCACATTTCCATGTGGATTAAAAAAGGCAGAAGGACAACAGGAAAAAAAGCAAGCTCACAAAAAGACATTGCACATGGCCTTTCCTTGACACACTCTGCCACGTAGACTGACTCAAAATCAGTAGGTGAAGCCCACAAGGGCAAACAGAGCTTCACTTTTCTACTAATCAGCCCCAGGTGCCCTGGCAGCTCCAGCACAGTCCTTTCACATCTGTCAGGCCACTCATGGAAAGTTGGAATTGAAAAAATTNTTCTCTCCGACTTACTAAGCTCCAAATGCTTTTTATTCCTTCCTCCCAGGCAGGGTTACATTTCCACCCACTGACACCCCCTACACATCCGTCATCAGGGAGTTCAGTGGGATTTCCTTACTGCCATCCTCAGCAGCTTCACTGCTGATGCTCATTTCTCAGCTGTTCCTTGCTTCCCAGCCTGACCACCTCAGCTTGAAAACAGCAGGCAGCTCTACCACCTCATCACTACCTCTCTGCACCTTTTACCAGTTTTACATTTTTTTCAGTCTTCTCAGGTTTTGCCCGCTGACCTTTTTTACCCTTCTCTTATTCAATAGCACACATTTCAAGGCACAAAATCTGCCTAATGAACATGAGCAGAGTCAAGAGCCAAAATTAGTAGCTTTATTCGGGAAATAACACTGTTATGAAAAACTCCCAGAGTACTCAGACCCTCAGGCTACATTTCCTAGTGATATTTCCTACAGTAGCTGTCAGAAAGGCTGCTCTGTGCTTTATGGAGAGCCTGTTCTGCTGTACAGAAAGACCCCAGCAGTAAAATGGCTTTTAAATCTCAGGCTTCCACAGCAGGAAAGGGCTGGTAACAAACAGCAGATGACAGCTAGCTGCTAGGCGAGCAGCTTCTGTCTTAGTACAAGAAGCTGCATTAGTTTTTCCTGGGACCATTTTCTCTCCTCCAAGCTGGAGGCAAGACGTTACCACCTGCGTCTTGGTATAATATCAGTTTCACAGAGGCTGGGGAATCACCAACATGCCCAAGTCGCACAGCCCTTGCTAAAGCCACATCCCCTGCATGTGCTGGTCCCAGGTAAGGAAGCTCCATCTGGCCCACCTCACCACCAGGACATGGATTTATATCTGCGGGAGATGCGAACACCAGGCTGGTGCTGTTCCCCCCTGTCCTGTTCCAAATAAAGCATTCTTTTCAAGTTAAAAAAAAAATAGAATCTCTGCTTCAAGGAACTCAGATTTCAGTTTTCTTTTCACAACAGCACATAAGTTTGCTTGGTTCCTTACCCACGGGTATTTTCTGCTTTTTAAGTTACAACAAACTAGCTTTTAAAACTTTTCTTTTCAAAAACCACTTCTGATGAGGTACCTAGTTTTCTCTTGTCTATAACACAAGAGTCTCCATGTTTAGTTATGTCAGTATGTCACTATGGAGAGGTAGGCTTGAATCTAACAAAGACTCCCATTTTATTCACTCATATCTAGCAATTCACAGATCTAAAACTGTTAAAAACAGCATCTTTTGTGAGTGAGCCTTTCCACACCTGCATTCATCCACAGGCTGCTGCAGCACAGCTAAGTTTAATAACTGCTAAATTTCTCTATTAGCACATCCCCATAGGTCTTCTGGATAATACCTGGTTAGTCCTGGATTCAAGAACATTCAGGCTGGTTCACAAAAGTTTTTTTGCTAGACATCGCACCACCAAGCCTCTTCCAAATCTCTGCTGCTGCCCTTTACTTCCCCACTGCATAGCAGGCTGCCTTTCAAAAAATAATTCTTTCTATGCAGAACACTGCTGCCAGCTTACCAAAAGTGGCACTAAAGAGCGTCACCTCCATCTTATCCTCTACAGCTTCCCTGTGCCTTTTTAAAGATTATTTGTTTTTATGACAAAAGTGTCTGCAGTCCCCAGCCAAGGTCCTGAATGAATGCACGCCCTCCAGCAGGCTGGCCCCAATACAAAGAAACACAGTCTAAATACACAAGGCACAAGATGAAAGGAGAAACAGAGGTGTGAGGTCAACAGCAAAACCGGGGACAAAGCCATCTCCCTTGAGTCATGCACAAGTGCCCTTATCAGCATAGCACTCCTTTGCCTCATGAATCAAAGGCCTCTCTGGACTGCACATGTCCTACTGAGGGAATTTACTTACTTGTTTCTATATTGCATTCTGCCACAATTTGTATATTACTAACCTCTTCCTACCCTTCACTTCAAAACAAGCACAATTCTCATGGTACAAAAATCTCCTCCTCCCCCCCCACCCGATATGTTCCTATGAGGACAGTGACCTCTTGTCTCTGCCAGTACTGCTAGATCATCCTCCTTCAGGAGGACTTACATCTACTTTATTTGTATTCGAGCAATTTAACATTGCTGTTTATTTAATTCCATATCAAATATTGGAATACTTTATGACAAAGTTAATAAAATGAATATTCACAATAAAATTTGTAAATACTATTGGAAGGCTAATGAAAGGTTTCAGATACTCTATGGATTTCTCCAGATTTGCGCACTAACATTTACAAACAGTCCTACCCAAGACCTGTCACAGGAGAAGGTCCCTAAAAGTCCCAGCCCCTTACCAACAAAACTCCTCCAGGTTTGGGAAGGAGCACACACCATAGCATGTGTTGACACCATGCTTAACCTTTCATCAGCATTAAGTTTGAACAGACAACTATTTACTGCTTCATGTGAACCTACCCGCCGCCTTTTGGAGCGGGCTGCAGGTGCTGATGGGCTATTTCTGGGACACTGTTGGAAACTCACCTCTGAAACTACATGCAGGAGGTCACTGGCAAATTTACCACCTCTGGTGAAATACGCACACCTCCAGGGACAGAGATCCCACAAACTCTTGTGTAAGCGTGAGTGATGATGGAGCTTCTTTGTGACCCTTTTTGAAAATGGTCTCAAGCAGAGCTAAGGGAAGGTCCTATTACTTGAGTACCTGCTCTTACTTCTGGTGCAGCTATAGGAAAGCCTATCAGAAACTTTACAGGGAGAAGACAAGCTGACGTATAACAAAGCACGAGGAATGGGACACAGACAAGGGAGCTGCACCCAGAAATGCCCGGGGGACCTAGGAATGACCTTGGAAATCGCTGCCTGCAGTGCCAGAACAAGCTCACAGTCAGGTAACATTTAACTTCACCAGCCTTATCTTCTTATAAATCATACATAAAGCTGGAGTCAGTCTCATTTGAGGTTCCACCACCAACACAACGGGGGGTTCTCAACAAGCTTTCTCCTATTTCATTCTTGACCACCATTCATCACCACAGCTCATCTCATTTCCCCAACACAACAAAAAAAGCACCAATTAGCAGCAGTAAGTAATCCACCATGTCAACAGGTGAGATGGGATCTCTAAAATATGCCAACATCAGGGAGACCTCAGTGGTACTGACTGCACCAGCCTAGGCCATGATGGGTCCACAGTAGCCAGACCTGCCCATCACAGGGTTAAGTTTTACCATCACAGATCTGAAAAGGTTCTTACCTTTGCAGTTACTTATTTCTCAAAAAAAAACAGATGTTGAAAAAAAGAAAATCCACCTTGAACTAACCACAATTCATTAAGAGATTTGAAATGGGAAAATTTAATCCTTTAAGATTCATAATCCTACTTCGGAGGACAGGATGAAGCTCAGTTTTCAGGGAACAATTTAAAAAATTGTACAGGATCTCTACCTTCATTTCCTATTTTAAAAATTGAGCTGTCCAGCTGCTTCAGCTCAGGTTTGCTGTTTAATATTTTTTCCCCTCAATGTATCCCCATATAAGTGAGAAGAATAAGTGAATAACTTCACTGAAATCACTTTCAAGTACATTAAATCCTTACTAACATAGCTACATTTACAGAATCTACTTTGTTAGCGCCAAGCAAGCAGATTCTCATGCCAGCAACCTATACAGCTAATAGTATCTTATTGTAAAATATAATTTTACACGACTCAATTACGAAGTTGTTCTTATAGATTAATTCAAGTATATGACATCTCCTTCATATTTGCAATGCCTGCCTGCCTTTATAAGTTTTTAACATCAATATTATCCACATTATCATCTCACAACACTTTCTACTGTTATTAACTAGAAGTGCTACTACTTATTTTTGAGGAAGATAGAGCCAGTCACCTTTATTTGACTTCATTTCCTTAGGAGGAAAGCAAAATTGGGAAGTCTTAGCTTAACAATAATACCTGACCCAATTCCCAGTACTGGAAATAATAACACAGAAAAACAAAATTGTTTTAGAGAAAGTCTGTGTACATAAAGTACCTACAGAGCTTTTTAAATTAAGAAAAAAATATTTATTTTCCTGTCTTTTAGCTGCAAAACTCAGTTCAGCTGATGCCACCAAGCAGAGCCACAGAATACAGTCAGGTTTTCATGAGAGCACCTTAAATGGAGCAACACCAGATTATATTAAACACAGTGGGGTCCCAAAGTGGACACTCCCTTGCACAGGTTCGTATTTGGACAGGCTTTTCTAACCTTTTTCTTTAGTCTTGGTTAGCCTTTGACAGTAGTTTGCAGGGGCTGGACAGCAATGTTCACACCGCCAGGTGAACAATAAGATTGCACAAGTGTTCCCATCAACCAAATACAGCTGTCTTTCAAAGCAACAACACATTTCTCCTTGTGCAGTGATTAAGAGTACCCACCTTACTGCGGGGCAGTAACGGAGTACATCCCTCCAGCTATTGCTCCCCTGGTGTAAACCTGAACCTTTCACAGACTGATGGTCACTCAGTCATTCTCTGATCAGGATAGGAGAGTCACTCTGGTTAACAGCTGCCTCTCCTACATACAGCTATTTGAATTGCAATAGATAGTGCATACAACATACAGAAACATACATATGCATTCTGTATGTCACATGCATCTATGTTACATACACCTGTCTGTAATGGACAACAGGACTCATATTTCATTTAAGGTCATTTTATGACTCATTTATTCCGGCTACCTTACACAATTTGTACTTAGCCATTTGTTTCTCAGCTCTTCTCCACTACAAAAAAAAAAAAAGGCATACATCTCATTGTCTGCACAATCAGTATGCCTACCTATAGACTACTATAAACATAAGAGTCCAGATTTGTAAGAACTGCACCCAGGAACATCACAAATTGCCTTGTCTGCCCCCCAGGAGACAGAGTGACTTTGTATCAGGGTTCAGCACAGAGAATGAAGCTAAAAGCTTCTCTTCTAGATCACAGGGCTTGCTGGTCTTAAAAGCAACAGCACCTACAAACAGCCCACTCCACTGTCTTTGCCAAGAGACACAGATCTCGGCCCACAATGTAGACTGGGCAGAGTCTCTGTTACTGGCTGCTGTAAAGCCCAGCAAAGCTGCTTACAACCACAGTGCAAGCAGGCAGCAGCAAGATTTTGAAGTTTTAAAACATAATTTTGTGTAAGCCCTTGTAAGTCCCCCAACAGTGACATAGCTCTGAGGGGAATCTGCAGATCTGGGCCCCAATACCACTCCCTCTTTGGGGACAGAGGAGAGTAAAAAGGAAAAGAAAAGGAAAAAAGAAAAGTTACAGCTCCCAAACTGCTCACTCACCTGGTACACATGGGGACAGCCTGGGGAGCCAACAACCACCACCACACCCTCAGGGATCCCAGCCAAAAAGGGGGGGGGTGAGGGGGGTGGCGGACACGACACACTACACCTCCAAGCACACACATAGCACAGTCTTTCACTCCTCTGCTGAAAAGAGAGGGCAGGAATGTTTTTAACAGCCTTTTCTCTCTTCTGTTAACTTCCTTTGGATTCTTCCTGCCATACAACACAGCCTTTGCCAAGCTTCTCTACCCTGCTCGGTGACTGCCCAGGAAAGAAGGGGTTTTTTTGGTAGCTCCTCTGCCTGTCACCTTTACTTTCTAAACACACATCTGTATTCTTAATCCCTGCTTTACTTCTCTCAGAGTAGCCTGCAAAGCAGAGGGAAGCCCCATGCTTGCAAAATTCAATGTGACACCATCTCCTGCAAAACAATACCAGCTGAGCACATTTTTGTAGTATTACTCGATATAGCCACACTCATGAACGAACAGAGTAGTCTAAAAGAAAATTAAAAAGTTAAGTCACTTCTGTTAGGTTTTACCTATTTTGACTTGGAGCAACTGGAACAGCTGAGTTTTGTCCCCAGAAACTGTCTCATACCCTAGTGATCAAGTACTGAAAAAACATTATATGCACTGAAGTTGCTAATACAGTAAATTAATCTGTTGTTAAGGGGCTTCTGTAGACATTTTGCATCATGTTGACATGAATTACTTCTGTTCTTAAAGCCTGAGGATGCCTTAAGCTACTTGATGAAGGAGAAACACCCGTGCCTGCATTAATTATTCTTTAACCTGAGGCTGCAGTGGAGAATACTATGCTGTCCCACAATACCACAGACATCTTAGTGGTTTTTCCACTTTTCTTATTCTGTACAGACCATAACAGGTGCCAATCCAGAATAAACACAAAGAAATTAGCCTACACAGTTGTAAGACCAAAGCAAGCCTGGTACACAGAAACACCATTTTAAAAAGAAATCTCAGAAACAAAGATAAATGGATTAAAAGGTCGTATTTCGATCACACAGTTCATTAGAAGTAAACTTACTCTCCAGGCTAGCAGACTTGGAGCAACAGCTGTAGCTGACCATAACAGGGCCCCCAGAGGAAAGGCAAAGAGATGACACAAAAGCAAATATTACAGCTCTTGTCTTCTATCTTAAAACTGATAGCATAAGGAGCGCAGATAAGATGCACATACCTACACCACACAGGTAAGGAATATATGATGATAACACTTCTTTTAAATGCAGCACTCCCTCACACAGAACTGTTATTTTCTTCTTGTTTTATTTTAGTGTTAAGGATTTACTAATACTATTAAAAATAAGTTCCTCATGCAGGACAGCTTCCCCTGGAGCTATGTCCAGGGCTGCTGGTTTTCTGATCTCCAGTAAGGATGGGGGCAACTTGTTTTTCCCAGCAGAAGTCTGTTCCCAGATGCTTATTCTCACAAAATACACATTGTTATATTGCACGGAGACAGAATCATAGAATCATAGAATGGTTTAGGTTGGAAAGGACCTTGAAGATCATCGAGTTCCAACCCCCCTGCCATAGGCAGGGACACCTCCCACTAGACCAGGTTGCCCAAGGCCTGCTAGAAAGCAGGACTAGTGGCAGGGATAGAGGTACCTGCTGCCTCACCTCCCAGGCTTGATACCCCTACGCGTATCAACCAAACATCTGCTTATCCCCCATACGCTGTCTTTGCCAAGGCTTTTGCACACTGTCCCCTGTTCCATGGATCAGCAATACCTAGACTCCTTGTCCCTGATCTGGCTCTATTTAACAGCTTTCAGCTTAGTTCCCATCAATTTTTATTCCCTTTTTCAGCACACTTAAACTTCTGCTGTTTGCAAGCCCCTGTGGGAATGCATTCTCCAATCTCACTGAGCTTTGTGTAAAAGATATACTTTGTTTGCTCCAAACCTGCCAGCTAACTACTTAGTTGTTGCATTCCCAGACCATGCATTAGGAGAAATGAGGAATGTCCTTCCATCTCATTAAATCCAACACATGCATGAGAAGCATGGATTATTGGAAAGACTGCTGCTATTGGTATCAAGGGAAAACCAGCAATTTTCAAAGTTTCATTCTGTGATTGAGATTCCTCGGGCATATTTGATGAGTTTAGCAAACTCACTCTATACACAGCTTCCTCTTTTTTGTTTTTAAGCTTACATCTCTATTCACACAGTGTGTAAGTGCTGCATCCAAGAGGTGCAGCTGAGATCTGAACCCCATACGTTGCCCAGCATCTAACCACAAAAGGACAGCACCTGCCCTAAGAGGCTACAGTGACTTCAAAGGAAGACAACAAGGGCCAACATAAGACATACTTAAATTTTTAGGATCATAGAATCATTTTGGTCGGAATGGACCTTTAAGATCATTGAGTCCAACTGTTAACCTAGCACTGCCAAGTTACCACTAAACCACGTCCCTCAGCACCCACGTCTACCCATCTTTTAAATAACTCCAGGGACGGTGACTCCGCCACTTCCCTCGGCAGCCTGTGCCAATGCTTGACAACCCTTTCAGTGAAGAAATTCTTCCTAATATCCATCCTTAACCTCCCCTGGCACAACTTGAGGCCGTTTCCTCTTGTCCTACCACCTGTTACTTGGGAGAAGAGAGTGACCTCCACCTGGCTACAACCTCCTTTCACGTAGCAATAAAGTCTGCCCTCAGCCTCCTTTTCTCCAGGCTAAACAACCCCAAGACTCTCAGCCGCTCCTCATAAGATTTGTGCTCCAGACCCCTCACCAGCTTCGATGTCCTTCTCTGGACATGCTCCAGCACCTCAATGTCCCTCCTATAGTGAGGGGCCCAAAACTGAACACAGTACTTGAGGTGGGGTCTCACCAGTGCTGAGTACAGAGGTACAATCCCTTCCCCAGTCCTGCTGGCCACGCTATTCCTGATACACACCAGGATGCTGCTGGCCACCTGGGCACACTGCTGGCTCGTGTTCAGCTGGCTGTCAACCAACGCTCCCAGGTCCTTTTCCGCTGGGCAGCTTTCCAGCCACTCCGCCCCAAGGCTGTAGCGCTGCATGGGGTTGTTGTGACCCAAGTGCAGGACCCGGCACTTGGCCTTGTTGAACCTCATACTGTTGGCCTCAGCCCGTTGATCCAGCCTGTCCAGATCCCTCTGTAGAGCCATCCTACCCTCAAGCAGATCAACACTCCTGCCCAATTTGGTGTCCTCTGCAAACTTACTCAGAGTAACTCCATCCTGAAGCCAAACAGAATAACTATTTGATACAGGTTGAACTTTTACAACAGCATATGCTTGAGAAATAACTTCAGCCTCCAGAAACTCCTCCAATAACAGAAATTTGGTTTCAGAAATTTTATCTTAACATATTAAATATTTCTCTGGAAGGAGAAGCAAGAAGCAGCTGTACTATATGGATCTGTGACAACACTAGATCTAGTATTAGGTATTACAAACCAGGAAACAGCCTAGTATCACCATGAAAGTGTGTCTGCTGCTTTATAGCATTTTCAGAAGAGAAATCCAAGTCCTTCAACCAATTACGTTATCTCCTTTCTATGTTTGCTTTCCTGAAGTGTGATAAGTGACACTTCATTAAAGCATCTGGTTGACAGTGGTCTAGCTTAAATTTAATAAAGGCATGCAGTTAAATCAGAGCTTTTAGACCTAGGGTATCTTTTTACAAATAAGAAGTTCTTTGGTAGTGTTTGAACTGCTTTTGAAACTTTCACACCTGAATTTTAATGAGCAATGCAATAAGAATGATATTTGCCAAGTTACAAGCCCAGATTACCTCAAACCAGGACAACCACTAAGAACAAAAAAGCCTATGCATGATCTACTGAAATGTCAGAGAACATTTTTGGAAGTCAGTGACCAAAGATGGTTATTCACCAAGGACAGCAAAGTAAGAGAAAATCTATTTTTGAAGAACAGCGTATTTGTACATGTTTATTCCGGGAAATACAGACTAAGGGGTAGGCATCAGTGTGCCAAAAGCCATCAGCAAATAAAGGTCTGACACAGAAACTGGTGAAGCACTACTGACATCTAGTGCTACACCACTGTTTGTTATTATTAAACTGCAGAGGCACCTATTTCTTTCTAACCCAAAAAAAGAACTCAAAACTAGATTTGAGACAACCCTAAAATAAAATTTTAAGATTTAATAAGAACAGAAGGTCAGGGCTTTTCTTTTCCCATCTTGGTACAGACCTGAAGCACCATTTCATAGTCATGCATTACAAAGGAGTTGCAGTACTCACTAATATTTGGAAATCTTTGCTTCAGCAAGATGTTGTCTCACCTGACATTGTTTCAGCATGAAAGGTCATGAGGACAGCAGGCAGCACCTTGCTTACAGTCCTGAACCCTAATTTTGCCTGTGATTGACCTTCCTCAGTCTCCAGCAACAGAGGATTGCCAGGAAGAAGGTGACAAAGCGCAGGCAAAGCCTGCCAGATCAACACCAGGAACCAAGCCTTCGACTTACCAAAGTCAACAGCATCACACCCACTGGTGGCAGTGGGGCAGGATTTCACTCCAGGACTTCAAAGGAGATCTGAGCTTGGATGAAGGCTGGCTTTGCTAATAGGACACCAATGTCATGAGCTCTACCTTTATGATGGCTGCACTTTCATAAGAGCAAACAAAGCAACACCCCCTCCCACACACACAAAAAAGAAACTCTTGCACGTAAAAAAAAGAAATTACATCCTTGACACAACGTTTATTTTTGCAAAGTAGTATTACATCACCAGTACCCTTGCTAGCCTTGTTGTTGCCCTGCTCCTGCTTGCTATCCAGTGGGGTAATAGGAAGCAACTTACAAACACCAAGTGAGAGTTGTCTTGCTCCTGTCATCAAAGTTGCCATCCCCCAAAACAACTGGATAAAGCCTTGAAAACCTGTTTGCTTTGGAATGAAGTTGGGTCACACTTGGTTCCCCTACACCCCAACAAGTCCTGTTCCATTAAGTTTTTGGACAAAAAGATTTTTAAAGTTTTTTCTTTGAACAGGTATATCACTTTGTCCACAGTGACTCATATGAGACATTACTATTCCTCCTACAGCTTTTACGTTACTACACATCATAGATGTAGAGCAGAATGCTGTCTGGGAACTTTTTTTTCTTTAAAAAAAAATTTCTGTGTGGCACACACCACCATTGGACACGTGCCAAATAGCATTGGTTTGACAAGATCTGACTGAAAACATGAGAAGAAGCCACCTCTTCCCAAGGAGAGCCCATGCTGAGGATCCACAGGGGATGCAGGAGAAGGCATCAGGAGTGCATGTACACAACAGCTCACCTGGCATGCACGCCTCCGAATGATTTCTTGTGTGTGGTTCCGGTACGATTTGGCATATCCTCAGCTTTTGCTGATCTAGTGTAGTGTTCTGCACCTAGGGAGGAATAACCCCATGCATCAGTACAAGTTAGGGGTTGACCTGCTGGAGAGCAGCTCTGCAGAGCGGGACCTGGGAGTCCATGAGCCAGCAATGTGCCCTGGTGGCAAAGATGGCCAATGGCATCCTGGGGTGCATTAAAAAGACCATGGCCAGCAGGTCGAGGGAAGTCATCCTCCCCCTCTACTCTGCCCTGGTGAGGACACATCCAGAGTACTGTGTCCAGTTCTGGGCTCCCCACTTCAAGAAAGACAAGGGACTACTGAGAGAGTCCAGTGGAGGGCTACAAAGATGATCAGGGGACTGGAGCATCTCTCATATGAGGAAAGGCTGAGAGGCCTGAGGCTGTTTAGCCTGGAGAAGACGAGAGGGGATCTCATCAATGCTTATCAATATCTAAAGGGTGGGTGGCAAGAAGATGGGGCCAGACTCTCTTCAGTGGTGCCCATCGACAGGACAAGGGGCAACAGGCACAAACTGGAATACAGGAAATTTCCTCTGAACATAAGGAAAAACTCCTTTACTTTGATGGTGGCAGAGCACTGGCACAGGCTGCCCAGAAGGGGCTGTGGAGTCTCCTTCTCTGAAGATATTCAAAACCCACCTGGCTACATTCCTGTCCAGCCTGTCTTTTGTCAGCTTTGTTTTTAAACAAGTATACATCTCAGGGGTTTGTGTCTTAAGTTTACCCATCCCCTCCTGTACTCGCCATCTCAAAAACGGCAGTAACATTCAAAAGCCATGAAAATGCTTTACCAAAAAGAAAAAAAAAAAAAAAAAGATAAATCCATACCTGCTGTCTATACTTTGTAGTTTTACCCACCCTTTTGGTTCCGTATTCCAGAGGAAGTTGATATCCAGCACAGACAACAGAGCTCATACACTGATGAAAAACACTTAAATTGGACCAGCAAAGGCACAGGTAGAACACCACTTGCAAAGACTTCAGTAGCTACATTTGCAGCTTATAGAAGCAGGGCTAAGTAAAACAATTTCTTTCTTTTTGTATCACTCAAAAAAACATCCACTTTCAAATGCCCAACACGCCACCTCTTTAAAGCTCAATTTTAGCTGAGAGGAGGGGAAAAAAAAAAAAAAAAAACAAAACCAAACTAAAACAAAACTCAAAACTCTGCTGAAACACAGCTCCCTCCAGAATAGTTCCTGTTGCTGGAGCCAACTTGCAAATCCTGCTACAAGCCCCAGCAGGGCTGTAAGTAGCTCCCTCAACTTTCCACCGGGAAGCAGAAGCTTCTCCCAGCTTTACTGATCCCTTAACCACTATATTCACATATTTAACCCTCAAAACCAACAGTGGCTCCTTCCATCTCCCTCATACACGAGGCAGAGCAAGGCAATGTGTTTTACAAGGGAGGATCCACATCAGCTTTTCACCTGTGCACCACCCAATCCCCGCAGACTTCCTCTGGGTGGATTTTAAAGAGAAATCCCCATGCTAAATGCTTAAGTAAAATAAAAACGCCTTGTAAGCATTAATCATGCTGATGTTTCCAAGCACATCAGGAAAGCCAACGGCAAATTGTGTTTGTCACAAGATGAAAACTAAATAAGGTGAAATAGAAAAGGAAATATTTTGCTTTAGAGCTTTTCTTTTGTGTTTTGCTGTTTCCCAACAAAAACAAAGACAAGGAAGGCTTTGATGAGGCAGCTGGAGCGTGAAGGGGAGATGGGGAGGATGTGGGAAGCTCTCACCTGTGCCAGACAGCACACGTCTGTGTCAGGGCACTTTCTTCTTTGGGCGTTGCATTTTCGGCATCACAAAGCTGCTTTCCTGATGAACTCAGACACTTGACTGCAACATGTCCCCGACAAAGGACTTGGTCAGAGAGGATGGCTGACCAGGGGCAGGGCATCCTCGGGCCCTCTGTAAACCAATATAAGGGACCAAACCAAAGAGAGGAACTTATTTCATGTTTTCCACAGACTTTCAGCAACTTCTTCCCAATAGACTAATAAACATTAAAGAGCCAAACTGCAATACCTGCCTGGTTGTGGGCTCTGGGGATTTAAAAAGGAGGCAGATTTCTGCTGGTTCCTGGATGGGCCATTTGCAGCTGGACCTGAAGCAGCTGTAACTGATATTTCTGCCAAAATCAACTGAATCACCCAAATACAATTCACTGAATCCAAAAAGTTCTGCCTCCTCATCCTAGCTGGGAGAGCAGCTGGCACTGCAAGCTCAGTGAAGGCAGTTTTTGCCTTCCAGGTTATTCAGCTGCTTCCAGAATAATCCCAGACATCAATGCATTTGTGCGCAAAGAGCAGGAACAGGCTCTCCTGTCATTGGGAGCTGTGTGTGTCCTGGCACTGACGCAGAAGGGTGCTCTGGAGAGTCTTTGCCTCTCCTCTATTTAATCAAAAATAGGTGATGTGGCTATTTCAAGAGCAACTGGGAAGGAGTGGTGAGAGGGAAAATAAGAGAGGATCAGAGAAGGGTAGAAATACAGAATGACTTTCAACAGTCTCACTTTTTTCCACAAATAGTTGTTTTATTTTGCACCTTTCTTAATGATCCTAAGTACTGCGAAACAGCCAGAAGGCCTGCAGTTGCGTTACAGTTTTTCTTCCTTTTACAACCTTTTGGATTTCCTTAAAATACAAGCCGCTTTCCTTCCACAGTCAGGTGTTTTGGCAGCCTTGTGCCTGTGTGAGCAGATGTGAATGAGCTAGAGATGACCAGCCACGGAAACCTTGCAGGTACCTCCTTGGTGGTGGGAGCGGGAAGTGTATCCAGAGTCAGGACCCATCTGAAGAGATTAAAAAAACTTGAGCAGCTTCCTTTTAAGCTCTGTGTACCTGTAGGTGAACTGGCTCAAAGATCAGACTCTGCCCAGCCCAGAGGAGATAAGAATGGGGTCCTTGGCCACCTTACCTCTGCCTGCACAGCACCTTGTTGCTGTCATTAATCATTTGTAGGTGCCTTGGGGAGGAAATTGCCTTCTCCCCAAGTCGTGGTAGGTGTGGGAAGCTGCCTGCAAGCACATCCATTGGGGGTGATGGAGATGGGGTCTCCAGTAAAGGCAAAAAAGGCAGAAAGCCCCTCCTCAAAGTCACTCTGTCTTTCCAACCTCTGTCCTTTCTCAGGAGCTCTCTTGTAGCCAAAATTTGGTCTTTGGTGGTGCAAACCTACAACATATTTCATCCCCCATACAAGATGGCCAGGCAAGAGCTGCATGCCATAGCCCCTAACACCCATGCTGCTACACAGACGTGCACCGGCATTAGGGCAGCATCTTCAACTGAGAACATGCAAAGAGCTACAAAAGCAAATATTTTGTGAAATACGCTGTTCCTAACACAGAATGCAAACCATCTGCCAAAGGGTAAAACCCAGAGCAAGTCCCTAAATGAGCTGTCCTAGAACAAGAAGGAAAATTATTCCAAAGCTGCTTCCAAAAGTGGCTTTAACCCAGCCCAGGCTGCCGTAAAGAAAAAAAATAATCTTGTTATTTCAACTTCCGCTATTACGCCACTAAGTAAACAGAGGGATTTGGAAAAAACAGCATTTCCCTTATTTTTCCACAAGTCAGCAGGTTAACATGATGCTCTCAGGCACTCCAGCGAGGTTTCTGGTTGAAGTGGCTCTGCTCGGCTGGGCTGCTCTGCCTGCTACTGGCAAAGATCATTGCCACTGTCCTCGGAGGCAAGAGAAACCATCGCAGGGAGCAGCTGGTGCCCTCTTGCTCAACACCCTCTCTCTCTTGACCGTGGCAGGGCTGCTGGTTATAAGCTCATCTCTAACCTACTTTCGAGGGCCAATTTGTTGAGGAAACTGTGATTAAGGAGCTTTAACTGGAGGGATGAGAGGATGAAGGCTCAACCAGAGGCAAAACCTGGGATGTCTCCCATATCCCAGCTGCCAACTGTGTCCACCTCCCTCACCACCATCCCCTCATTACCTGACACTTCATGAGGCTGCACGGAGTTTGAGATTTTCTCCCCATCCATTTCTCGTTCAAAGCCAGCAGCCTTTCCTCCAGGAGGAACTGGTATTTGCCGTATACATACCTTTATCTTCCAGAGGGTCTCTTTTTTAGTTTTATTATTTTGCAAGATAGCATAACCCTCACAGATTTTAGTTTAAAAATACATATCTATTACAACCACGCAGCTGAGGGAATCGTAGACTGATGTCCTTGAAACCACACTTTTTAAGAAAACGCATTAATATTTGTCAGTAACACATTACACTAAGCATGTGCAACAGCTTCCCTTAGGAAAGTGTTCCTGCTTATTATCAGTAATTAATAATTAGTCCTAAGACTATTTGCTACAACTCCACTGATGTAAGAGCTCTATTACTTCTCTGCATCTTGTGAAATAATCCCATTAATGTATAGAATGGTTTCTCTAATGTACATTTATGAAGCCAAGAGATATGCAGTAGTAAACCTGTCTTGGTCAGGTTTAATGCACTGTCTCTAGCATTTTATTGTGGCAGAGCAGCTCCCTTTATTGTCGGCAGTATCTCAGCTGCTACTGCCAAAGAAAATAGCTGTAGATCTCCAAGCGGAGGAGAGACATTCAGGGAGGTTTTCAGCAGCTCCCCCCCCCCAACCTCCCCCTCATCCTGACCTGCCTCTGGGACAAGACACAGAGCATCTCTAGCACCATGCGAGTTCTGTCTGGTCCTCTGCAATTAACAGTCCATAGGTTTAGCCTAGGAGCAGAAGAGTCTTTTCTAAACACACTGCAAGTGGGAAAGCTCCTGCTGATATCCCCAAGAAAAGCGGACCCAAACAGTCTTCATTTAGTAGTATCAACTAAAATGCAACAGCTCAAGTTTTCTGTTTTAAAGGCCACTTCAAGGCAAAAGCGGCTGAACTGAACTCAGTTTTCCACTTTATCAAGAGTCACATGGAATATCTGCAGTGGTGCCCATGGGGAGATCCAGCATTAGGATTTAAGGATAACACAGATGAGGTTAATGGAGCCCTTCTGCAATTCCTGGGCTCTGTTTCAGCATGAATAAATCAATGATTTCTATTACTAGCCCATGATGCTGGTATGCCTCACAAGCAACAAACCCTTATTTTTGTTAAACGTCTTTTATTTCAATGCACTTTTCTTTCAGGTAAGACTCCCAGATCCCCGCAAATGTGTTCCTCTTCTGGCTGGTTCTCTCCGCCTCTCCTTTCTTTAATTGATTGTCCATTCTGTCTTGATTTCTGTACCCTGGGAGCTACTTTCATTTAGGCAAAGCTAGCATAATTGAGGACTAAAAGCGGCACCTTCCTTTCCTGCTGGCAAAAAAAGTTTTGCATTATGAAGACCTTCTGATTCACTTCTCAGACTTCCCATGCCGGCTGTCCTGTCAACTGCTCCGACACTCAGCACATTTGCTTTTGTATTGGCAAGTACCAGGCGAGATGGGTAATAAAAATAAAAATAAAAAAGGGTCAATAAAGAAGCATAAATCAAGGGTGTGCTCAGGACTTCTGTGTCTTTACTATTTTCCTAGAGGCGTACCAGCCTTTACAGATCAAGCGATTCATCATTTTACTTCTCCGGACAGAGTTTTAATAGTGTTCAAACACTAGTGCTTCTAGTCTTGCCCCAAGAGGACGTGAAAGCTGAGCTGTGACAGACCCTGGCTGGTTATCAGCCCCCTCCAAGGCACCACCATTGCAGGGCAGAGACCTGGAGCCTTCTTGCTCCAAATGTTGGGTACCAATGTTGAAAATGGACCCAAAAAGCTACCAAGAATGGGATGAAGTAGTCAATTCAAGCTGATTAAATGCCAACACGTGGTTACAGTCAGTGGGCTGAAGTCTGTAAAGCCCTGACTAAGGAAGGAGTCAGGGGAAGCACAGCACTGGAGAGATTGCTGCCTTCTTCCGCTCTTTTCCTTTTTTACAGTCATATTTCCCCCTGCACAATTAACTTGAAAAAGGCCACTGAACGAAAAGTTGCCAGCCGTGGAAAGGAGTGTATTTCACATCCCCTGAGGATACCTCTCCTTTAGTGGCTGCTTGAAAGTCTAACACAAATAAAGGCTTCACAGTTAGATTACTCTCAGCTATGAGTAAGCAAATGCTAAACTTTGGTCAAACTTAGGAACTGCCATTAGCACTAAAATTACTTATGTCAGATCCAAGATTTCAGAGAGCGCTCAATCTAGGCTGCTGAAAACCTTCAGGTTGTTTCAGAAGCACCTCCTACAAACCTGTGGGAGCTGCTAGGCTTTAATTAGACCAAAAAATCCAGTTACATGGATTTTGATTAGTTTTAAGGATAACTGTAATTTAATGAAAAGGATGTGTATGGGCCATGATTTTGGTTTAATTTGTTTAACAACACAAAAGCAAAGAGAAGCCCTTGTGCAAACTGCCCAGCTTTTAAGTCTCTTTATAATGCAGTACACTTTTCTGATTTGCAATGATAATTACAAACTCATAAAAATACATCTGTTGACCCAGACAGATCATAACAATTGCTTTGATGCCTGGATTGCTCTTTTTCCATTTTATTGCTTCCATTTTCCTCATACAGACCACAAAAACAGTTTAACTGATAAAAGCAATTATTACATGTCTCAGTCCATTTTAAAATTATGAGTTTAATGCTCAAGTTTAGTAAAAATCAGATTTAAAAGAGAAGAAAGTAGGCAGGCTGAGGCGATGCTGTCTATTCACAAGCACATTATTTTTTCTTCGAAAAGAAGGTTGTACAACACAGTATTAACAATTACTACTTAAGCCTGTGGCAACAACTGTAGTTTAATGGGTTATTCTGGACTTCTGCTACATGCTAAGGAGGGCAGTGTACTTCTGGAAGAGGGCTCCGATAACCAGACCAGCTACCTATGATCCAGAGCATCACATGGCACTTTACAGGTTAAAAATACTGCTGCTTTTTTTTTTTTTCTCCCCCGGATGGAAATAAACAGAAAAAGTAAAGAAATTGGAATAAAACCTTGAAAGATGATAGGGAGTCCCTGAGCTCAGCATCTCATGACACAAGCAGAGGAGAAAGGAGGAAGATGCTCTGACCACCAGAGCTGGAGAGGAGACATGCCCTGAGCAGGGTCCCAGGAGATACATCATCACCGATGCTAAGTAAGACCACAGTGTTTTTAAACAGCATAAGACCTAACAAAAGGCTGTGTGATTCTGCATCATCCACCCAGCTCTGCTTTCCGTCAATGTTTTGAAAACCACAGAGTATTCAAGCTACAGGAGGACCACTGCTTTTATGGCCTTACGCAGTAGCATAACACCGTTTTCTGCTTGGATTGAAGAGAGATCCAATACAAATTCCCAACAGTTTTTGATTGCTACTGAGCATTATGTTTTTTCTGGAATTACCTCTCCTACCCACAAACTTACATGAACAGGGATGGGTTTTTGTGTGCAAAAAGGATATCAATACATCCTAGAGGAGACGCTACTCAGCTGCGGACTCACAGTGTTTGAGAACAAATGGTTTGTGTTGACTGAAGTCCAGGAAGTCCTTATTTTCATCATAGCTGTTCCTGGTTTGTTTCTGGCTTTTCTTTTAAAAAGTAATTTTGCAAAATTGGTACTTTGGCAGAGTATCTATTTGATAGCTTCCCATCTGCTTGCCCAATTTATATCCACTGAATTTGCTAACAAAATCAAGTTTTTATTGCCAGCCACATTGCAAAGCTTATATAGCTGTGGGAAAATGGGCTGCACTCAATTTCTCCTTACGCTTCATCAACCAAAGCGTGTGCTGATGCCGATCCTTTACTGCCAGGGGTGGGGACATACAGTGCAGCAGGCTACAGGCTGCCCTTCAAACGCACTGCACAATACATGCGTAGATTTATTTGCTCTGCTGAGGGTCAAAGGAAGCATAGAGATGACCAGAGGAAAACGTGTACTGACTGCGGGTATTTTACAGTTTGTATTCTAGATTGCATTTATCCTCAAATCTTGTGGTGACCTAATCCACAAACTAAAATGTTACATTTAGTGGAAGTGTACATTTGGGGATGGCAAGAAGGAAGAAAAGTACAAGCAAAGATAGCGCATCAGCAACAGGAGATGAAGAGAAATGTCTGACATTAAAGGTAAGCCTCCTTAACGGCGCTCTAGCAATCCCATTCCCCTGCCACAGCCACAATTTTTCACCGCTTCCACTGCGCCCAGAATAGGCACTTGTCTCCCCCAAAATGAGCCAAATTGAGGAAGTAAAGACAGCAGAAAATTAGTAATTTATGTGTCAGATTGGTTTCCAGCGAAGCCCGCTTGCTGCAGAAAGCCTTGGCTGAGCTGGAGAGGGCGCAGGAACAGATCACTCCGAGTGAGGCGGGAGCGAGACCCTAACATTGAGCATCCGTTAGCCATTAGTCACGCTTTGTGCAACAGAAAGGGGAAAAAAATAAACCCAGTAGCTGTGCTAGCAGAGACCTGCAAGTAGGTCTTTATGATAAGAGAATAGTAGGTTTGCTCTTCACACAGGGCTGGATCCAAACAGCCTGGACTCCACATCCTGACACGTTTCACCCTGCAGCCATTCAAACCCTCACATTGGCACAAGGAAGGAGACAGCAGAGATATCCCCAGAGATATCACCCACCTGGGCGATACCCCACTGACAAGTGATTTGAGCAGGCAACGAAGGAGCACGGTTCCTCCTTCACTCTAAAACAACAAGGAAATGGGGTTTTCTTTAGAGGATTCTTTAATGCATAAACACCTTTCAGATTTTTTAAATTTAAAACCCTGTAAAAACTAGATCCTCACAAAACCATGCTTCTTGCCACAGTTGCAGCCTCACCCCATTTTTAGTCATTTCTTCAATTCTGGAGCACAGGAAGGAAGGCTGCACAGACCCACAGGTCTGAACACATTTAGAAAGCTTGTGGTATACAAGCAAGACAACACATCAGAAAACAAACAAAACCAAACAAACACACCCCCCAACCCCAAACGGATTTACAATGAAACCGAAAGGCTGGTTCTTGCAGGCTTTCAGAATTTGGCACCTCATTCTGGATGCAAAAGGGTTCGGAATTGACAACATACACAGCCTCTTGTGGACCTGTTAAGTGTTTTCCAGGATGAGTTTAAAGGATTATAGAAACTTTAGATACAGATGTCCTGCGTAAACAATTTAATTCATTTACTCAAAGGTATGGTGCAAAATAAGACTGCTGTGCTCTATATTCCAAAATAGCTGCAGGCATTGTCCACAAGCATCCCTTAGCTGGGAACTACTATTAATTGGCACCAACTGTTCCAATATAATTACAACCACGATGCCCATCAGTTGATTAATTTAATTTAGTTTTCGCATCTGCAAAGCAGTAACTCTGTTGCCTACCTTAACATAGGCAGTAAACTCTTTCATGCACAGCTCAGATTATGTCCTCTTTGAGGACAACTCGCAGGATCCCGCTTTACAACCCAGAGCACAAAGGAAAAGTGTAGCTTTTCCACATTTTCATCTCTGCCTTCCTTTTACTGCCCGACTACTCAACCTCTTCCAAAAGGACAAGGAGAAAAATCAAGTCAGCTTTAGCTCCCTTAAGCTGTGATTTTCACAGTTTTCAATCAAACATTAAAGGTAATCTTGAGGTTTGATTATTCTGGAGTAAACCAGTCATTTCTTAGTTGCTCATCAAGGCCCGAACTGTCCCAAATTTATGAAAAAAAAAACCAAAACAAAAAAACAACACTTTTTTTTTTTTTTCTCCTGTGTCTCAGTTAAGGGGATGCCTTTGTCTTTTCCAATCCTCTTTCCATTCAGAGAAGCACTTCCTAGCAGGGAAGAAGGTTTTAGGAAAAAGACTGGTGGACTGCTATGGAAATAGAATACCACACTGACCAACAATTCACATCCAACACAGCAAAGCATGGACTCGTATTCAAAAAACTTGAAAACCCCCACTTGTGCCACTTGTGCAGGGGGGTTGGATTATTTTTTTTTTCTTTCATTTAATAGAGGTGACTCATGTATACTAAGGTAAGTATTCCCAACAGCCAATGGCAATGGATGCCATGACAAAAATATGGTGGTAAAGGAAACTCATAAATCCAAGGCAAACACCCATTACCGAACGGATAGAAAAGAGAAGAAAGAAAGAGGGATTAATCAGTGCGGGTATATTCAAGAAAACTTTTTCTCATCAATCTTCCTGTATTAAAAAGAAAACAATTATACTTGCAAGTCACTTGCAGAAAATTTTAATAATTTGCCAAATATACAGCTATTAGAATTACCCTAAATATCAATTATAATTAAGTTACAAAAATTGGTATAGCGTAGTACAATGTTCTATAAAATAAACACATGTAATATTAACAATACCCCCTGCAGTCCAATAATGGCAAAAAATAGCAAATGAAATTACAAACACATACAAATTAGAGGAGATTGAGTGACAGCTTTAGACACTTGAATCAAAGAAACAGAGACCAGACGAGACTAGATACATTCATCCATCAAGCATAATTAATGTAGAATTTTAGATTTTAAAAATTATTAACACCACAACATCAGGTGTAATTTCACATGCTTTCATTTATCTTCCAGTACAGTTCCCAGAGTATTAAAGTGCCTTTGTGCACTCTAGTTTCATTTATAGTCAGGTGCAACACATATTTGGAAGTTACTTCATAGGTCACTTTTTTTTAAAAAAAAAAAAAGAGATAACTATTTGAACCAATGCACACAATTCAAATGAAGGTGTTTTTAAAGTACCTTTGTTCTGACTATTTGCTGTTGAATGTCATATAACAAACAAATTAAACTCCAAATATATGGGGCCCATCTCCACTAAACAAGACTACAATAAGAAATAGTCCCTGAAGCGTGTTTTCTGCTGTAGAATCCTAAACTGTTCTCACTCCCCCCACCCCCTACCCCTTTTGAACAAACACTGCTCAAACAGTTACATTTGTCCTTTGGATGAGAACCTTCTCTGCAGCTTTCATTTCTAGATGGCCGTGAACATGGCAAACGGGCAGTATTTGGCCTGTGGCTATGGAGAGGCATGTACTTCACAGATAACATCCTACAAAGGTCTGTTGTAACTCGATGAATATGCACGGCATATTCTCCCTGCGAGATACCTGAAGACTTGCAGCCTTTGGATCTTATCCCTAGCGATTACCTGCACTGCAGAACTTACCAGATGTCCTACTCCAGGCTCCTTAGGGACTTTCACTGCTTCCTGCTATGCTACCTTCCTGAACCCAAATCTCAATACTAATTGCAGGAAGAAAAGGAAAACCTCATGCAGTTTGGTTGTCACTCACCTTTCCCCCAAAATGTCCTCTTCAAAACACAAAGAAAGAAGTTTTATAAAACCTACCATCCAGTATCCCATTGAAGTACACTCTCCATTAACATTCCACTCCTACTCTTTCATGGGAAAGAGTGCAAAAGGGAAATTGCATTTCCCACAGTATTTGAGGCATTTTGCTGGTGTTTTTCAATACCTGCACTTTAAGAGCCGTTATGGGGCATAAGTTGTTTAGGAAACAAAAATTTCACTTTAAGTCATTCCACAATGATGCTACAGGAGGTTACCAGAGGCAAGGGCTGAAGAAGGCACTCAGGAGGAAAGCTTACTTGGAGGGGAAAAAAAAAAATTAGGAGGGAGGATGAACAATTAATGATCACTTTAAACAGCAGATGCGGATGCGGGTCTCTGTTTTTCCACTGTCCTCCTAAATTTGATAATACTTCCATCGTGAAATGGGAAAACAATGACAGCAATTTGTAAATTCAAGCTGTAAGCACCCCCGCCTGACATGGCCAGCGCAGGTGATGCCTTCCTGCTGCTGCTGCTGCATGTGAAAAGGCCCATTTTAAATACTGCATGATCCAGACTCGGATCAGCGAGAGCTCTCCGCAGGTGAGGAAGTTTTACTGGGCCTCTAGATGTATAATTCACTATCATTACTTAAAATACCATGTGCACTGAAGTATTTCAAGAATGTATGCACTCTATTAATCAAACTAAAGGGAATTAGTGATTTCCTAATCTACTGAGTACTTTAAAAATTCCCCACGAAACTGTATGGTTATGGAAAAGAACAATCTGTGTATGCATTACAGCAGGAAAAAAAGAAAAAACAGTACAAGTTTCATGTGAATCACAACTATACGTAAAGTCTCTGGTTTAGTTCGTAAAATTATTTGATTAAAATACTTTAAACATTTCATAATGGTATAATAATTTCCCATGTCATTTATGCAACAAATTCCACCCATATCCAAAAATACCATATATGTAAATGCTTTTTTATAAAACTTTATACAATTCAAACTCTCATTAGGTAAGCCTATACACAATTCTCACAATCACCTAGGTAGAAAGTCTTCAGAAAAGTATATCCTCAGAAAGTACACAAACCACAACGCTCCCATGAATCTACCCTTCTGACAATCGATTCTGCTAAATCAAACTCTTATTGCTTAAAATCAAACCAGACAGATTTCATCGACGACAGATATACCACACCATTCTGGGGAAGAGACCCGCTTTCAGTTTTATGGGACAGAAATACCTATAAGCCTTGTTTCCGTAAAGATTTCCACATAACTGTCGCCTGCCCTGTACGCTTCATACAGAGAACAAGAGAAACGTCACTGGGAGGGAGGGAGATCAATGGCAACACATACATTTACTGACCACTGTCTCCCTCTTCGTTTTCTAATTAATTCTGTAATCTGTTTAATGATTTCTGTGAATACATCTTCAACTATAACTGAAAGCAACCTGATCAGCTACAAGACACTAGAAACACCCACTCTAAAATGTGCAAGAAGAATGTGAATATAACGCCTTTGCAGGCATAAATTCACAGTTGGTACTATGCCAAAACACCTCTAACAGCAAGCTTTATTTACACAACTTTCAATTAAAAATACTGTTATCTCTCAAGCTACATTTTAAATTAACAGAAATACATCCATAATAACTACCGGTAAAAAAACATGATAAAATTATTTTATTTTTTTTTATTCAAAATATTCTGACAGTTTAACAATATTCCAGGTGCATTACAAACACTGCCATAGTCAACACAACAATCAATACTTAAAGAGCATTCAAACACTGAAGACGTATATCTTAAAGCAGAGACAGGAGAATGCGCTTATACTAAGAGTGTACACATCGTTTTCCAATAACTGACTTCTTTGAGGCAGATGTCTGATTTCTCCGGCACAAAATGGATTAAAATCCAGAAGAGATGAATTACAGAGGACAAAAATTCAGATGTATAAATATTTTCCCCTTTTTTTTTTTCTATAAGACATTGTGAATTTATCATACAAGGCCCTCTACAAGCCTAGACTACTCTAGTGTTGACTATTTACGGGATAGAACAACAAAATCGTAAGAGAGAAACCAGCGTCAAAGCAAACAAAACCACAAACTCTTCCTAGAATATGGCTTAAATTAGTTCACAGAGAGTTGGGAATATATTAACTACATGGTGCAACGGAAATACCAGGTAGAAAACAAAAATAGTTTCTCTTCCTGGTATTTTCCCCTCAGCCTTCGCCATAATTTGCATAAAATTTTCATTGAAATGATACTGCCCCTCCTGCAAGCGTCTTTTCCCGTGCTTCAAAAACATTATGTTACTAACAGATTGGCTTCTTTCTTGAACGTATTGGCCAATATTAGCTCTAAAGTTTAAACAATGTAGTTCTACACATAATACCCTGTTTCTTCCAATTACCCCAGGTTCTCAAATAGAGCTAAAATTCCAGCTTTATTTAAAAACAGCGTATTTGCTTGAAAAAGTATTTCTCTCTTTCTGATATAGAAAACAGATGTCAAATCGAGAACTTGCAAAGACGTGTACACAAATGAGTGCATAGTGCAGAACACCACACAGAGCGCGGCAAGGCCACGGTGTCACATCAAGTCCACAGGTCAAAGACGTATGTTTCCAATGAGTAAATCCATTCTAAACAGTTTTACTTCTGGGGCTTGCCTAAAGTGTTAAAATCTTGCTCTACAGATGGCAAGACTCCTCCATCCCGACTTTTCGTATAGCTGACTACATAGGCACAGTAGAACAGCCGTGTACACGCATACAGAAGAGACACATCGAAAGTGCTTTGCATACATCATCCTGATCTCAAATATTCCATATGAAAGCTTGAATTTTTCCTGTGAAAAAGAAGGAAGTGGGACAACTTTCAGATGACACCGCTTGCCTGTGTGTCAATTAAAAAAAACACACCTTTAGCTCAGGGTAAGAGACCCCCAGCTCCACTGCAACAAACGGAGGTACGTCTGGCTGCTCCGGGGCTGAACTGGATCTTCCCAGTGAAGGGTCCTCCACTTGTATTGCTCATCCTTTCCAGTCGGTGTTCCCCAGCAATGGCAATGTGAAATGCTTGTTGCAAAAATACAAGCGGCAAAGGGCTGGAGGAAATCTCTGTATGCTTACTCAAAACGCTTTGTTTCTCCATTCAATTAGTTTGCTTTTAAAAGCAATGCTTTTTGGAGAAGGGCCATCAGAACACAGGAGTGAGGCATTTCCCTTAGTCGCAACATCAGACACTCCATTAACAGATTGACTTAATCTCCTAAATCAAATTCGTTCCTGGAACATCTCGCGTTTGCATTCTTTTACTCTTTCTTAGGAACAAACAGTTTCTCTAGCAGTTGTGCAGTTTAAGCCTGTTACAATACTTTACTCCAGCATTTTCTTAGCACCTCAACACAAATTACGTTGTGGCTTGTCTATGGTGAACATCGGCTACAGACAACCACCATGGGGGGAAGCGGCCATACCAGGGCTGAAAGAACAACAATATCGTCCCGTGACATTGGAAAGCACTTTTTGATACGCTGGCTTCCAGGTGAGGCTACTGACTCAAAATGGGATTTCTCTCAAAGTCGGGTTAACTCCAGTTATTCCAATACAGTAAACACAAGAGGGCAGTACTGAGGACATCAATCCTGCACGTTAAGAGTTTTCAGTACATTTCTAAACACCTGTTAATGGAGATATGGCTCAGTGTCAAGGCTAAGTGGGCAAATGTTATCTACGCTAAAGTCGTTACGGGAACTACCATAATCCTTGCTTATAGTACAACTGTACTCCTTGGATTTCAGCCAACCATATACATTTCATCCTACTACTTTACCTATCTTGCTTAATCTCCAGTATCTTCATCCTTTCACACTCCCTAATTAACTATCAATTATTTTCCTGAGTGAGATTATAAAAAGTTAAACCCTTCTACCAAAAGTACAAAGACAAATAAAATATAGAACAATACAAACCCAGTTATACAGCATTACAAGTGCAGAAATTCTTCATGTTGTTGCTCTTCTTTATCATTGGCCCCCAGTAAAAACCATAGCAAAGAATTTAGTTATCCAAAATACTTTGAAGTACTGTGATTAAATTTTTTAGACCATAAATGTAGCCCTCATCCTTTGTGTTGCTGGGAAACACATGAGCAAAATCAATCATTCGGACTTCTACATTTGCGCTTTCCTTGATCTCTGCTGGCATGTGACAGAAAACTTTTTCCAGTTGGGGTATAACATTTCCGTTCAGATGCTCCTGTGTAATGCATGTGCTGCTTTTCCACACGTTGTCTTGCTCCAAGTTTTCAACTTTCAGTGAGAGCTGACTGTGGTGCCTCTTAGAGTATGCCTTTTTGTGAAGTGCATAAAATTTGGACAAGCCTTTACTTACAGAGGCCTCAATTTTTCCATTCTCTGTAGAATTTATTACATGAATATTATTATTATACTCCAGTATGTCTCCACCTGATAACAGTCCCTTGGGCACTCCTCTCTTCTCTGCCAAGGCGACATCCCTCAACCGCACAGTTGTCGCCTGACATGAACCTTCATAAACAAAGAGTAATGAGCTTGCATAAAAGTTGAGTTGCTTCTGGCCCTCAAACCACTCCAAAATTTTTTCAATCTTCTGAATGCTGGCAGCTATCGCATCTTTCCTCAAGCAGTAGCCGTTGTGGAAAAACTTTGAGATGCCTGCAAGAAATAGACACATTTGGGGATTATTTTCACCTCTGAAATGAAACATTTTTCCTTTCTTTTGGGAAGAGAACAGTTCTCGATTTGAAGAAATAGACAGTATTCACATGGTTTCCTTTCAGGCAATTATGAGCTAAATCAAAAGCGAACTGAGACACTCTGATACCTTCAGTCACCTCACCTGTATAAGGCCTACAGCTTGGGCTTGGAATATAAATAAAACTAACTAATCAATATATCAATCAATCAGGAGATGAATATGGTTCCTGCTCCCCAGATGATTTTAGCAAGTATCCACACAGTTTTGGGTGGGACCCATTAAATTCTCCAGGGATAAAAAAGCTCAAGCAGCACTTTATCATGAGTGACAGAGCTGACAAGTTAGTGCCAGCTCTGGAGAGGGGTGTGTTCGTGTCTGTGTATGTGTCCTTCTATCCCTTGGTGGGGGCAGATGAACAGACGTCAGTTAATAACTAATTTGAAATAGTTATCACCACCAAACAGCCATATGATGGTAGCATTTGTATTTATTGTTAATGTAGAGCACTGAATTCTGGCACACAGATTCCCTTACCATCTTTTACTGTTTCCTTTGTCAGGCTCCTTCCATAGTGCTGGTTTTGCGTCTCATAGCTGTCAGAAGAGACATGGTAAACCTGCAAAGAAACAAGGAGGTAAACTCTCTACTCATTTCGAACAACCGATATTTCTGCAGAGCTATGAGACACCTTACAGACAGGCTCCAAAATCTTTGGGGCCGTTTAGCCTTCACAGAGCTTTAAGTTACTTGCAGTGGTCAGCGCTGCCCTCTAGTGCTCTGATCTGCAAAATCTTCCCCCTTCACAGCTTTGGGTCTAAGCTACAGCTTTCCTGCATTTGAAGGACATCATTATGTTGGCAAAAAACAACATATCCATTACAGGAAAACATCTGATATAGTACCTGCCTTGAAAAATCAATGCTATGACTTGAAACTATCATACTCCTACGCATGTTACTATGGATATTAAATCAGTAAGATGTAACAAGCTAAAAAATTCAGTGCAATTATTTTGAAGTTCTTAAAACCATAAAAATATTTAGCATAACAGCAAAACAATAAGAAATACTATGATGAGACCAGGAAAGCCCAGCTCCATGAGACGCATCTGAAACTATATTAAGATGTTTCAAATGAGGCTATACTAACTAAATGACAAACGAGGTTATACTAAATAAATGACAGCAGCGGAGTGAAAGCTCAGTTCCAGCCTTGATAGCAGTACATCAGCTCTCGCCTGAAAGGGAGGCAACTCATACGGGTACAGTTTTGTCCATATCAGGAATTGTACAAGCTTAACAACTTAATTCAAAAATGTTTTACATAGAGACACATTTTCTTTCTAACTGAAATAATTTCCATAGCAGAAACGTGCCAGCCAGCCAGGCCCAAGTATAATTTGTTTATGAGAGTGCAGACAATTCGTATTTGCAGAAATAACGGTGTTACCAAGCAGGCAGTTGTCTCTGGCAGAAACTCTGTGCTTGGCGCTTGTTCAGACCACCCAACCCCACGGCACCCATCCCGGCTGCAGCGCTCTGCCCGCCCTTCACCCGCCAGAAAAAGGGAGACTCCCACAGAAAGCAAGTTGGGGGCAAGGCACCTGCCCCCAGTCTCTCCTTTGGGGTCTTTTTCTTGCTGTAGCCCACAGAGACAGTCCAGGACAGTGAAACATCAGCACATAAAAAGGAGTGGTATGCGAGCAATAATTTTAAAAAAATTAAATAATAATTAAAAGAATTATTACAATAAAAAATATAAAAAATNAATACCGTTTTCATTGCAGCTGCCCACCCCGAAACCTCTCTCCCCTACCCAAACTGTGACGAGCACAATATGAAAACACAGGTCCACAACTTCTGCTTTGCAAAGTAGCTTGGAAGAAAAGTCACAAATAGCACTTATTTTGACAAAAAGATAGAAGTAATTCAATTCAGGGGCCCCAAGGAACTTAAAACACAGTGTGTGGCAACTGATTTAAGTCATCAACCATGAACTGAAGGGGCAGTAAATAATTCTGGTTATTCTAAAGAGATAACAGTTGTAAGCCTGAATGTTTAAACACACTTGGGTAGCAGAGACACTTCCCACTGTTATGATTCCTGTTTCCAGTGTTGCTACTTACAGAAACTGAGGCCCTGATGTCTGTAAGTTGCAGAAGAGCGTAGCAGAGGTGAGTTATTCTAAAACAGCATCTGACAAGTGTGAGTTTGCTTTCACAAACCAATCATTTTTCACCACTTTTTTTTTCCCCCCAAAGCACATAAAAGAGGTACAGCATGCAACATAGGAACCCAAGCATTACTTATGTAAATACTTCAGGTACCACCATTACTTTCAAAAACATACAAAAAGTTTCAAAAACTTTTTAAAGAGTCATAAGCCAAAGGTAATTAAATAAAGCAAGAATAAAATAAATATATTGCTTGGGAAGAGGATGAAGAGTCTGATGACTACATCTAAGTTTTCACTAGCTGTGTCTTCATTTTAATAATATTAAACATTCTCGTTTCGTTGGTCTAGGGACAGCTTCCTCCATACACCAGCACTGCAGCACACTCCTGAACGAATAATCTTGTTTACCAGAACCTTTTATCTCTTTCCCATAGGAGCTGACGGGTTTTGTGACATGGGCACTTGCTCAAAAATGCCGATTAAGATCTGCAAGCTCATTTTGTTTTCCAAAGAAAACGCTGGAGCAGCACATAAGCCCCCTGTGCTTCTGAGCCCGGTTTCCCAGGAAGGCACCCTACTTGTTACACTTTGCACAGAGACATTCCCCCCGAATGGCTTTCTATATAGGTTAAAAATACCCGGGCTGACAGCCATGTTTTGCATTAACAGTGCATTTTTAACTACACAAAACAGTTGATGACAAACTTCCAAGTCCCACACACATACCTATAGTATAAAGTATATATTTAACTACCTTGTGAACAAACGAAGACTCAGAACGCCCTTGGTTACCAATGGGCTTGGCTGCAGACAATAGCAGTAAGGGACAACACATACAGTTAATCATGAAAATATTCTCCACATTAGCCAAAAAGCTGTCTCTTAATACTGCCTCGAGCCTTTTCTCAACTGCAAGGAAGTGACTAGTTGAAACGTTTCTGGAAAACCTCAACCAAATACAAATACATTAAGCCCCATACTGAAAGCAGAGGAGCGGAAACCCGAGTTCAAACCAAGATGATCTTTCAACAGTTCTTGCTTCACCCTCACCTTTTTCCCCAAAAAACACAGGGATGGCTATGCTGCAGTAGCAGAAGACTAAATTTCCTCATCTACAGACCTCTTGCTTCACCATGCTTTTGTTCATGCTGTCACTGCTACTAATCTGCTACTAACCATTCCCAAAAGGATATTTGCCTTTGAACCTAACTTTTTCTGTATCCCTGTTGTTGCAGCTGTCTGTACGTGCCCATTTATATCAAAACTACAAGTCAAATAAGTCAAACCTGTAACCTTAACAACAGCCAAGAAACGATTAGACAGGAAAATCTCATTTCTTGTCCACCTGCCACAGCTCATTACATGTTTGCTCCTTATTCACAAGGAGTTTCACTGTATAGTGCAAGACGAAAAAAACTCCCTACATGACCTGCAAAACATCGCCTTCAAAACAACTCCTGCTTCATCACTGCCAATGCGGAGGCTCCTCCTGGTGCCTACAAGCAGCTCCCATTCAGTGAGGTTTCTGCATAAACAGAACTGGAATCCAGCATGCTAACAGGGTCAGGTTTTTTAATTAGTAGTAGTAGGGACTCTGTATGGGCAGCATGTCAAAAAAATCCAGATGATTAACTGTCGAGGGAAATTATCTTCGGACTTTCTCAACCTGCATTTGGCTTTTGCTTCCCCACGAGGTGTGAAGTTATTGCTGCTTCCATACGCACACGTATTTTTGTAGCCTTTTCTCAATTACTCTCAGTTCATCTGATGTTCTTTAACTGAGGGAAACCTCGAGCTAAAGTAAAAAGTTGGTCCAGTGTGGTCTTTAAAAAAACAAAAAAGCACAATCCTCGCAAGATCCCAACAGTGAGATACATGGTTTGGAAACCTTGCAAGTAGAAGGTTAAGCTGAAGACTGGATTCAGAAAAAAAAACATCAAATGTTATATAATGTTATTTACTGTAATTCAGTACTGACTTCCATGGTGAGGCAGAAAAATACACACACTGTTCAAATACTTATCTACGGCAACTCCCTAACTTCCAGAAAGTATAATTTAAATACATATTAATTAAGACTAGCCTGTTTGGTGGAGATACCGCTATCACAAATAAAAATCTCTATTAAATAACTTGCAGACCTCCTTCACATCTGCAAGAAATATTAACTAATCCACATTGACGAAACTGGAAGAAAGGTATTTTGAGCAGGCTGGTACAGTACCGCAGCGGGGTACCTGCAGAGCAAAGGCTAACTCGATTGCACACACGATATGGACTCCTGCGCCTCCGACATTCCCATGCGCCAGCCAGGGCCTGGGAAGCACTTTCCCATGGAGCTCCCAGTGCCCATCCCAGCTCCCCCCCATGCCCAACCAGGGCAGCCCCGGACTTGCTCTTCTAAAGCAAGGACATGGAGATTAGAGACACGCTCTGATGCCGAGACATCCAGACTTCAAAGGGCAAAGGGCTGAGCTGCCCACCCCTTGCATTTTTTTCCGTAAATATACTTAACAGTCACCCCTATTTTACACTTATGCAGGTAAGAGCAAGCGAGTGTTTAAATATTACACAGAGTTTTCTGTTTACAGCAAGGCACCTCTGCGCTCCTAACTGGCATCTGAAGGTCAATTCCCAGCCTGCTGCCGAAACTGGAGCCAAGCCGAAAGCGGGGGGTAAGCCAGCAACACCCCAGCTAACCCAGGGATATCCAACATCAGCATCAGGCCACTACCTTCACATGGGGCAACTGCAGCACCAGGCTGAGACCCACACCCATGACTGGGTACCTTTTGCCCAGACTTCATGATTGCCCCTATATAAATATACAGGTTTCCTTCGCATCTGAAGAATCCAGGTTTCTCCGCAGTCCTGGGATCTCTCAGGGACTGATCCTGCCACAGCAGAAGACTTAAACACTAAGTTTTAACAAACCTTATTTTTTTATTTTTCCAAATGAAAGTAAAAGAAGGATTTGAAGAAAAAATAACAAAGGAAGAACTTTCTTTTAAAATACATTCTCTTATTTCATACTACTGCTTTACAGTAATGCTCTAACACTGTCACTGCTGCTGAGAGCACGCCCGTTTATCGAAATCCATTTCTCCCAACCCCCCCCCCCCCCCCACCCCCCTTTTAAAAAAAAAAAAAAAAACACAAACCAAAAAAACCCAAACCCTTATGCTGTTGTTGCTAGACCACAGGTGATGAAACTACACACATCCCTGCTTGCTGCTGGCTAGAAAATTCAGCACAGGACGACAGATGCATCCCTGCTCCTCTGTTTTTAAGCCCATACTTACGTATTATTCTCTCTGTTTTGCTTCTTTCTTTGTTCTTCTGGTGTTTGACAGAGTGCTTTATATGATTAAGTACACCACCAAATGCTCTGACAATCAGTATAAAGTTTTAGTAAGGTCCTTACATAAATAAGTTACAGAATGAAATTATGTTGAAACTAATTTGGTGAAAAGGCAGAAAAATAATCTCCCAAATAAAAGAAACAATGACACTGCAGTTAAATGATGAACCATTTTAAAAATAGCTTAACACATAATTTTGGACTCCCAGAACTTCCACAGAGCACCTTATTAGAATAAATTTCTTTTATGCCTCCATTTTATATAATTGGNGGGGGGGGGGGTGGGGGGGGGGAAGAGGCCATCTCTCATCTCATCCATCATCAACTTTTTCCTAACATAAAGGAAATCTTATCAGCCACAAGGAGAGTAGCGGACCAGCTGTCACATCCACAATGAGTCTTGCATGTTAGGAAAAATGGCTGGAGGAAAAAAAAAAAGAATGCCAGGGTACCCATCTGCTAGAACTCGCCCAAAAGAATGGCAAATGAATGTCCTGAACTCTACAAATACCGGACTCCGAGGAATCACTGAGTTCCATTCCACAGCACGGATTTGGCACCGTCAGACTGAGAAACGGATGAGCCCAACACGACTGTGAGAACCGGGGAGTGCAAGTGGAAAGAGAGAAAAGCGGAGGAGGCGGTGGTGCGCAGAACTAACAAGCCAGCATAGACAAACCAGCCAGAGCCTTGCTTTACTGCTGGCTTTGACCCCTGCAGCATTTATTTCCAGACTTTTTTGGGGGGGGGGCATGCTTGTTCGGGGTTTTTTTTTTCTTAGGGCTTTTGATTGGTTTCTTTGCTCTGCTGTGGGGTGTTGGTTTTTTTAGTTTCTTGGGGATTTTTTTTTAGTTTTTGTTTTGTTTTGTCTTTCCTGTTTTCTTAAACATCAAAGCCTGAATTAGATTTACAAATGTAAAAAAACCCAAACAGTTCTGAACGTTTTTCACCATGGAAGAATATGAACACTAGATGCAGGATTTAATAGCTTTATTATTCCTCCCCTCCTAAATCTTGTTATTAACACATCAGAGCTTATGAAAATTACCATGATCCTAGAAAGGATTCATAAAGAACTCGTAAAACGGTCTCAGCTACAGTCTGTTTTAAAATATCTTGCAGGAACACGTGCTGTAGGTTAGGAAATTCATAGCTTTGGTGAGGTACCTGCATTACTGCATGCAATCATTCACAGGCAAAATCAATTTAAGTAAGTGATGGATTATACCTGTAAAGTATAACTTGTACTTTAAAAACATCTTTCAGAAATATTACGGACTACATGATATCGCAATCAAGATGTTCTGGAAGAAAAAGAAAAGCTGCAGAAATCAGGAATTGTGGATTCTGAAAGGACTGCGAATCCGAAATGAGATCACAACCCACACATCCTGCTTGCATTCAACAGCATGCAAAATACTCTATTTTTACTACTGCATGCGTTGCGAAGATATTTCTTACATATTTATATGTCTACCACTGAAACCATATTGCAGCTTGTATTTTTGCTATTGGAACCGTACCTTAGATTTCCAACTTAGATTTGAGTTCTCACTACTTTCATAATGCATCTACGTCTTCATCTGTTAAAGAAAGGAACCTCTCCACTAAATATGGAATTGGGTTTTTAACCAATGTTATTGGAATAACTGTATTTTCTAAACGCGTTTCCATGCGTTTTTTCTGTCTATTCAAAGCATTAAGATGAAGAGAGTTTAGCACATGCCAAATGCCAGAACTATGTACATAAATCAAAGCTCTGCCACATGAGAGACTCACTTCTTTACAGACAAACGATACATATTTTATTTATAAATGATAACTGCTTATTTACCAGTGCATAAAAAAACCCTCCATCAATGGCTTTTGGGGAAAAGCCCACTATAAATAAATTTTGGGGTAAAACCCCCTACCTATAACATTTTTGCTTGAATCGCTGCATGATGTGTGCTTTAAAAAAAATAGATAACTATATTTGCTTTTTTTCCTGGCCCTCTCTTTATTGCTCTTCTAAAATAGAAACTTAATAAGCAAGCCCACCTCCCTGATAAAAATAACATTGAACAGAGATTAAAACCAAAACCCTCTACTTTCTGAATCGTGTTATACCACATTTTGTCCAGCCAACACTAGCAACCGTTAACCAGCACGTAAGCTGTTATGGGCAGTAAATGCTCGTACAGGAGAGTGTTTGACGTTATGGCCAGAATCTTGCAAAAATAAAGCGAGCAGACAGGCAGAGAACACCCCATAATCAAGAGGCCACAAGCTGCAGATTGAAAATGCCTTGCAAATTTCGACTTTGCTAAGTGGTGCGTAAGGGGAGGAGGAACCTTTTGAATTCTTTTTGGAAAGTAACTTCAACATGCAATTTGGTACCAAAGGCACAAAGCAAATCTCATCTAGTCAAATGCCGGATGGGAAACGGCAATGCTTGGGGGAACCATCCTTATACATACAGTTGGAATTAGGGAATCAAAAGAATTCCTGCAACAAGATAAAGGTACCAGTAAATGACAATGCTAGAAACAACAGTCACAAGCAAAAATACCATGGAAGCAAGCATTCGTTCCTTTTGCCCTGTCATGAAACAAAGGATGTGAAGTACATTGTTTTACATGTGAGATAAGAAAGGTTATGTAACGACATAAGCCAAATCCAAAGCTATAATCTCCCGCCTTCCTTCTTGATCTAAACTGTTTGACTGGTTTTTGACTCGACTCCCACGTTCTCTCTCATAGGCTTACATAATTACTACTCATGACCACTATAATTTATAGCTGTAAAAGCTTATCTCAAGACAGAGTTAAGGCTGAGAGCCTAGGCAATTAAGTACAAAACATTACAGAGATATTAGAATTATTTCAAACAATGGTGCAATCTGTGTGCTGTTGCTATCTAACAGCAAAGGGGAAGCTTATCAATGTCTTCAGCCATTTATGCTTGTTGATGCAGAGCTTGAGAAGCTCTGGCTTTCTGTATGCGAGATGGAAAACAGAAATCTCGTATCAAAAAGAAAATTATTCCTGTGCCAATCAAAGCAGAAAAAAGTACTTTAAATGCATTGCATCAAGAATTCATTACCGACATCAACACGTTTATGTTACTGATCCATAAACATTCTCTACAGCTTTTCTTTACATTGAAGTTGCCAATACACGAATATTAAACCTTCATCTTTCTCCTCACCTAAGATATGGAAATTTATTGAGTTAGCGTGGACATCTGCAGGGCCTTATCCACCTCAAACGAACCTTCAAATGACAGTTGCTCCTCGAGTGTGTAAGCATCAAAGACTTTTTCTTCTGGTGAAAAGCTTTTTTAAATGCAGAATGTAAGCAGCTATTTATAACTACATGCATCACCTCTGAGAGCTAACTTACTCTTCCCTAAATAGAAAAACTACATAAATTTTTTTTTATTTAAAAAAAAAAACCATCAAGATAAAAAATTTGAAGAGGATACAGCTCATTATTAAATTATTACAAAGACTGGTTCAGTAAGTAAATCTCTGATATAAGCCTAAAGGTCAAAAAAATACTTTGATAATTTGAAATATCCGCTATGCATGAAGAATTAATTGCAACTACATTCAGTTTTAAATAACTATGGTCCGTCTCAACCCCTTTCTTGTATACATATACAGAACCCAGGTGGCAAACAGATTCCCAGAAGGGACGCAGCCAAGTTAAACACTTGTTGTGAAGGAGAACAGTGTTTTGGAATATATTTCACACGACAGTTGATACCAGTACTACCAACATATTCCGATAACGCTTTATTTACGTAAAACTCAAGAGGATTGTCATTTGCTAGAAAAACCAGCTGCTGTAACTGGTGTGGGAGAACAGGCCAGAGCATAAGCTGAATTTGAAAACAAAACAAAGTTCTTACCCTCATGCCAAGTACCAAAAAGCCAATCTCTTCCATCAGCGGGTACTTGCTGACCTGTTGCTGTATCTTCTCAGCTGAAGCGTACGGATCATAACTTTTCTGACCTATTTTTACATCCATTATGCAAGGCTTATTAAACTTACGGGTCACATCTTCCAGTTTTAGATATGTATCTGTGAAAAAGACAAAACTTTCATAAACAGTGGGTCAAAGCAAAAGAATTACATTGTTTCTGATGAGCTTCTGTGGAGGAAAGAGAATGGTTTAAGGCTTAGCATCACGTGAGCTCTTAGAGTCAATTTTGTCTCTGAACACAGACTAAATCACAGTCATTGACACCCACAAATTCTATTGGCATTAAATTCTAAATGCCTTATTGTTTAGAAAACTGTATATAATTAAAGTGTGTTAACATTGCACTCAAATTCAAATTATTGCCCAGATGAAATTCATTGAGTAGCCTTTATTAAGCCATTAACATATTTCAAATAGCATTAATAAGCACATACAAATGCAGGTTACTACATGGCTGGTCTAGCAATGGAGATGGCATTTTTTTTTCACTGTGTGAAGGGGCTAGAACTAAAACGGCAATTTTTCTTTGCATCATTTTAAAAATGAAATTAACATTTCAGAGTCCTACCCTACAGGGGCTGAAATGCATCTATTTTTTCCTCTTTTTATCCCACTCCCACCTGTACTCATTTCTCACGGCACACCTTTTGATGAAAGCACTCCTCAAATCCTAGGCTGCCTTTCATCCATTTCCAAAAGTCCCTTTGGGAGGGTGGGTGGACCAGAAAACCCTAAGCCCTTGGAGCGCCTGAAGATTTAAAGGAGCATCTAAAACCTGGTCAAACTGGTTTACGCTTTTCTCCAGTGCGGTGTTCTTTTTTCTTGTATCTTGCATCTACAGCACCGACTGTCAGAACACAACAAGAAAACAAACTTCAGTAACTGCTTGACTCGCACACAACTCTGCTGGGAGGAAGCCTGCACAGATCTCCAGCCCTTGCCAGGGCATGACACGCACCAAGGCAACACACAGCATTAACACACGCCTCCTTCTTCACACCCGCTTCTGCAAATCCACTTGTTAGCAATCATAAAACTTCACATTAAAGTTTGTTTTTTCTTTCAAGTACAGCCTATTCAATGACTGTATTTCTTTGGCTTCAATGCAATCTGAATACACAGAAACATTGTATTATTCCCGATTCCTGCAGCATGATCTAAAACAGGACTGCCAAAGAAAGCAAAGCCAGTTCAAGTTTAAAGAGAGAAGAGAGATAAAGTGCCTTGTTTTGATAGCTGTACAGGCAGGTAACAAAACCAGTTAGAATCAAGAGAAAGGGAACAAGCAATGTCCCATTTCTACTTAACAAGTAGAAACACTTTCTTAAAGATAAGAAATGAACCAGATTTTATTACTTTAGTAAGTCCTACTTAGAGCATCAATTTTTACACCATGATGATCCAATGTCCCAATTCCCCAAAGTACGTATGTATTGATCTGAAGTAGGTTTGGTTTAATTCTTAGGTGCCTGCTTTATGTATAAATGGGACTAAGCATGCTGTTAATCAGGGAAGCAGGTCAAACTAATACACTATTGAAAAAAATATCCAGTTTTCTACTAACTCACTGTATCAGCTTGCGTTACTTTTCACTGTCCTTTGGGCTACAGAATTGATCTAGCTACAGCGAAAAGAGTTTCGTTATAGACTAGCTCACCCATAAACCAGGTTTGTTAACTACAACCACAGGGATATCCAAGCTAAAATAACTCATGCTTAACTTTGAGAAGGCACAGGCAGCAAATATACTCAGTATCTGCTCACGAGATATCCCTTAAGGAGAAGTGGGACGAATACTCTCCCTACCAGGAAGTGTATTCTGTATCGCCTGGACTGCAGGAGTCGCTTTTCCTATTCAAAGTTTTTATACACAGGTCTAATTCAGTCAGGTATTAGCACAGCTCTGAAAATGGCTGCAATCCTTCACCACCAACTCCAAAATGCTTTGGATTATGTTACGAGCACCTCCGGACTCAAACTGTTACAAATACAAAATCATACAAATTGCAAGTTACCACAAATTATACAAATTGTTTAGACGTAATGTTTTTATCAACCCTAAAAATATAACTGTATATAAAGTAGTGTAAAACATCTATTTCCGTAATGCAACAAAGAGTGAACCCATAAAAACAACTAGCTTAAAAAGCAGAGCTTAAATCTCCCAAAACCTAGCATATTTCCCTTCAGACAACACACAGGCAAGATAGTCATGCTCTTTCCATCTAAGGCATTTGCAGAGCACCCATGGTTATCCGCTGTCCTCTGCTCCACTGGTCCAAATCTCTTTTTAAACATACAGCACCAACATCAGCACCTCCAAAATACGGAACAGTTCTAAGTACCTGTCACTTTTTAGTCCCCCATCCATTTCAGATCTGTTAAGCTAGAATAACTCCCTTACTGACATCCTAAAAATGTAACAATTGCTATTTTTAAAAAAATTAAGCATTAAAATAACTCAGGAGCTAATGCTAACCCTGGGAAATACTAATGACTTGGCAAGGCTTGAGAACTATCCAGAAATTACCCCTCTCTCTCACACTTTTTGGAATTATTATTTAATTTTTCATCGTTAGCTAACTGCTGGCTCAGAGTTATGACTACATTACATCTGTTCAATGTACACCCCCACTCTCAAAAAGCTTTTTGTCCTTGTGGGGGGAGCAATGCCACCACAAATAAAGCATTACACCAAGGTTTTTTTTCATTACAGCTTCAGAAAAAATGCATCGAGTGTTTACGCTTCATTTTTCCTGGCAGTGTTTGGTTCTTATTTGCATTGTGCTCAAGATCTACGGTCTACTGAAACAGACCCCAAAACCCCCAGTATCAGAAGGTATCACAGCTTTCAACAGTGAGCCCCCACAATATCTCGAAGCATTAAGACTAAGGCAAACAAAGTATGCTTCAGACTCAGGTGCTCTCCATAGTCTTTGAGGATCTGACCCCAAGGTCAGCAATAAGCTTGCAGCTGAGCCTAGGTAACGGGAGCACTCTCCTTCCTCATTATGTTAAACAAACAAACAAACAAAGCAGATTTTTCAAGCAGTTCAAATTTTCTAAATTATTATGGAGTGCACTGCTAACCCAACATGCTTCTGAAAACCATGCATTCACCATCTAAAAACAGGCTAAATTAAAATCCCCTGCAGAGAAAAGAATTCATGAGGATTTTTGTATCTCAGCTTTGGTAGATAATCCTGACTATATATTTCAAGGATTTAACCAAATCATTCCTCAGAGGCTTGCCCTCCCCTTTTTTATTTTTCAGTAGCAGGGAGGGAGGCAGAAAGATGTAGCTTGACATATTATTTACATATTTTATTACAGTCCCAAAGGAGACGAACCAAAAGACCACCAAAATTCAGCAAGCATGCATGGCATGAACCACTGCAGACTTCAGCACGTACGTGCTGATGCATTCAGTCCTCACTGGAATAAGAAGTGACAAAATAACTTGAGGCATCTGAGTACTTCTCATAACTTACAAGACATCTCTCAAAACATATGAATAAGCAGGGAAAAGCCTCAGTTGCTCCCAGCAACAAGGGAAGAAAAGAAAGGTTTGAAGCTGGCTTATATTTATCTACCCTGTTCTCAGTTTAGGCAACAAAAATTAGAGCACAGTGTGAAATGAGCAGCAGTAAAGTTACTTTAAAAAAAAATATGCAGGGGCAACAAGTAGGCAGCAAAAACCAGAACTCTCAGCAGGAGATATAAAAAGCTTAACATGGCTGCTACATCCTTATAACAACTTTTCCACTTCGTTATTAATAAACTGCAAATGCCCACAATGCCAGTGAACCCAAAGTTCAAATCAAATTGTCTCACTCCCATTTTAGATTAGCTTAGGAAGGTGCATTGTCGTCCACTCTAACTCCGGCTCCTGTGCAGTAGTACTAGGTATGTGATTTCACCGTAACAGGAGAGTTATTTTACAAATTGTAGTGATACTGTGAACATCAGACCATCTTTTCCATGCTTCCTATATTCTCATTTACACTTAATACATTGCACCCCTTCTAGCTAGCAGTTTCATCCGCTCATTTACATTTTCAGCATAGAAGACTGATGCTTCTCCCTAAATGTTTCTCTAAGAAAATAAATTCTTTGTGCTCTCTGCCTTACCCACCACAGTTCCTGCTTACCTGTCACATGGAAACTCAAGAGATAGTCACAGATCAAGTTCAGAGTGGTCCTAAACTAAGTTACTCTGTTTTATTTCTACCACAAGCCTACGATTCTCTTCACATCTGCATGAACCTACTCAAACTCTCAACCCTCTACCCAAGGTTAGCAACTGTGATGCTACACAGACAAGACACCATTCACCAAAGAGCTCTCCTCCTTCCTTATCTCATAAATAAAAGAACTTTATATGAAAAAGGGTCACCAATGGCCATCCACTCTCTGCCCTGGCAAACCAGGCAAGCCGGTGTTCCTCCACACAAACGCTCTTAAAAAATATATATAGTTCAGAACATGCAGCAAGCACAGTTTGGTAACTGAAAGATTGTTTAATTTAATTTTTGGTTTTTTTAGAAGTCACCTATGTGCAATTTAGCAACAGTAAGGAATTACTGGGGTCACTACTCGGAGGCTGTCTGGAGCCATATTCCCAGAGCCTGTAGAGCAGCGACTGCCAAGGGAAAGATCCGGCTTCCAGTGTCAAGCCTGCAAAAACCTACAAATACATCCTCAATCTAATCTTAGTAACTAGATACCTTTCTAGCAGCTAGATTCTTTCCTCTAATGTACACTGGGAAACACCACAGCAGCTGAGCATATTGTTCGATCTTTTGAACTAGAGCTTAGTTCACAGCTAATATGGGGACTCACACCCGATTTCTCCAAAACAGCCTCCCCTCCATCTCCCTCCTCTGTGTGGTTACCTCCCCTCTTCCTATTTTTCAAAACTTTATTTCCTACTTTTTACGCAGTCTAAATGCATGACTAGTGATTCTTTTCACCTCTAGGGTCTTCTGGTGCTAAGTACCGATGCACAGAGAGGTTTTCCTTCACACCTGCCATTAGCAAAACTGCACTTGCAAAAATACCTGCTAACCAACAGATGACTTTCAAGGTGAATGGCTGCCTCCTTAGCTTTGGATGTACCCAGCTCCATTACCTCCGATGCACTTGATTTCTATCAAGGCTACCCAAAATTCATTAAACTACAGATAACAGAGATGGCAATGGAGTGTTTTGTTTGAACCCCTGCCATAGCTCTCCATGAAGAGGGTTCCTGACAGTGCATAGGCTTTTCAAGAAGCAAAACAAAATCAAAAGTTACTTTTGCTTTACACGGTTCTTCCTACTGGCTCCGCCTAGACTACTGGTGGAGACCTGCCAAAATTCAGCCCAACGGTGCACAGTGCTAGCTAGTGAATTCCCAAGGTAAACCAGGGATGTGTTGTTGAATTACTGTATCTTGGCTAGACCACCTATTTTTACATCTTAAGATCCTGCTGTGAATAGAAAAAAAATTGATTTGTAGTTTAGAGGGGACATGAAGCGAGCTCCATGACACATATAAAATTATGAGGGAAGGAAAGAGACGGGTCTGGTAGAGCTATTTGAGTTAGTGCCAAATATGAAAGTGTGAAAGCAAATCTGAGCCAAGCCAGTGCTGGGTACTACCACAATCCTCCTTGCATTTCTTTTCACAGAGTTTAGATAGTGTCTTTGGACACCGTCTTTCTACTGCCTTTGGAAAACAAGTCTATTAAGTGGCAGCATAAGCGAAAGACAACAGAGTTCTAGTAAAGGAGTACAGTGTCTAGTTTTGGTGCATTTAAATAGACTTGACAGCATCCTTTTGTTTCTGCATGTTCCAGAAGCTCCATTTCCCCAGTATGAATAAGAAAGAGCAGAAGAAAAACTAGTTTCTGTTTTAAATACATTAATAATACCTATTTTCTCTTGAAGAGAAAATCTTCCAGTTGTCCTCCAAAAATACCTTTTTCTTCCTGACTCCTAACTTGTAATACAAACACAAAGTTACGATACCAGAGCTTTGTTCCATTCAACCCAGTAAGAGAGGATGACAAGCAGAGAGTGCACACACACACACACACACCCCCGGCTGAAATAATTGCTTTCTATGATATGGCACAGTGATGGGATCCAACCTCTGGAGATCCAGTAGCAGATTCCGGTTTGAACACCTTCCCTTAGGCCCCAACCTATCCATTTTTCCTTCCTTACACACCCACACAGCGCCCGTCTCTTGCTCTGATGGCCTGACCAGCCATAAACATGCAACCAGTCTGCTCCTTCGACATGACCCCGGCCAGAGCAGCAGCTCCGGGGCAATATGCATCAGGTCCAGCTACTCAGGACCCGCATGCGGCACAAACAGCCATGCCCCATCTGCCCTGGGAGGAAGAACCCAAAGACCTAATCCAGCCAGAGGACTGCAAACTGGAACCGGTTGTTAGAGGGAACATTAGTGGGTTACAAAACAAAACAAAAAAAAAAACCCAAACCCAAAACCCTACAGAGCTCGCAACTGCCAAAAATCAGTCTCCAGAAGATTTTTCCAGGAGGTTTGGATTAACAGATAAAAATAGAACAGTACCATTTGGTGCAGTAGGTGGTGACCAGACACCGAAGTATTTTGGCAGATATTCCCGCAGCTCCAGAAGAATGCTGTCGCAACAGTCAGAGTCATAAACCTGAAATAAATTAGAGAGGGGTGGAGAGATCATCAGTTCAAAACATTCATTTTATACTTCCAATTGTCCCCTAATTATAATTTCTTACAGTCTTTGTTTTCATGTGTTTAAGATTTCTACTTTACATTTAAAAAACATACAAGATGAAGATGATAATTATCACAGTCCAACATGAAAGAATAGTATCCTTTCTTTCAAATTTTAAAGTGGAAAAGATGAATCAACTCTAACTAAGAATAACGTATGGCTTAACTTGAATAAAAATCTAAACTGTATCTGTTGGCACTGAAGCCTATTTAGCGAAATGGGTGTTCTCCCATCCTGGATCCAAGACTGTATACGATTACTACATCGTATCGTATATCCAAAGCTTTTTAAGTTATATCAAGTGAAGTATACAAGCTCAGACTGGATAGTATTTCCTCATTTCCTCCAAAACAACTCATCCTGTAACTACATCACACAGACAACACACAATTCAAGTATAATTTTTTTCATTTGCTTTAACGCGTTCGACATTTTTTTCAACTTCGGTAAAAAAAAAAAAAAAAAAAAAAAGAAAAAGAACAGTTTGGGAACAGCAGCTGGCTTATATTCCTGAAGGAGTAATTCTTTGCAGCGTTAAAAACCAAGCCTTGGATTCTATCAGCTACTGAATCGCATGACTGTCACCAGTGTGCAGTATTGTTGTGAAGAGGGTTTCAAAACCATTCCCTCGACCAGATTCCCCCCATCCCACCCAAAGATCTCATTACAGAGATAGGGGATAGCCTCCAGCACAGCTCAACGGCTCTACAGACTAAAAGATCCACATCCACACGAGTAAGAGGTTACAATGGTTGTTTTTGCATTTAAGAACCATCTCATCCTAATCCCCTTGCAACTATCCCAGTTCTGATGTGATCCGGCTGACATCCTGTCCCTCAGCCCCGCAGTGGTTGCACAGCCATACCCACAGACGCCGCATATGAGTGGCCGGGACAAGCTAACAGTTCTGCTTTCGCTTCAGCACACAACGCACAGGACTGCAGTCAGAGCCCGCTGTGAAGTCAGAAACAATGCAAAAAAATTATTTAAGGTGTTAAGAGAGTTCTGCAGAGTTGGCTTAGCTCACTGCTTCGAGATCCACAT
Organism: Anarhynchus alexandrinus; assembly: GCA_008711295.1. Taxonomy (NCBI): domain Eukaryota; kingdom Metazoa; phylum Chordata; class Aves; order Charadriiformes; family Charadriidae; genus Anarhynchus; species Anarhynchus alexandrinus. The sequence continues at coordinate 1,056,777 of VUYV01000076.1, read as the reverse complement.
TTAACCACAGTGGGAGAATATCTTGCAATGGAAACTACGAAGGGTAGGTATCACAAAATACGTGCCTTTAGCATTGTAATATTAATACATCTAGAGAGGAGAAAAAACCCAAACCTGAAGTCCAGCTACTGTTTTAGAGCACCAAGGCAAGCCTCAGCTCTGATCACCAATGCCATGTAACTCTAGACATAGCCTCATGCAGCAGCAGAACGTTAAAATTAGTCAATGTGGGTTTGTGCTAAATTTAGGTTTCATCACAGAAACCTCAAACTGGGTAAACTCAAATCACCAGTGTGCTTCAAACGCACAGTGGTGTTCCACAGCCCTTCAGGCACATCTAATCCAGGGCTCTCCCAGGCTTGTACCAGCCACAATTCTGACACTGTTGCTGGGCAGTGACCGAGAAGGTGATACAACCAAATCCACACTAACTTTACGCTAGAGCATTTAATTTGACACTTTCCTTTAACTAGCTCATGGCATAAGCCCCATTTTAAAGATCCTAAGGAGGGGGCTGAATCCCCAAAGCTCAAACCACACAAACACACGCGCAGCGTGATGCAAAACACTCATGTACACCTACCGCTGCACCCTCCACCACTACTGTTATCTTAAGCATACAAAAGTTGCTGGGTGTGTATCTTACAAGTCACAGTGTCACATGACAGGGCACTGATCTCTTTTCACACGTCCTGGTTTGACAAGCTGGCATCCCCTCTGCGGACTACAGGTAATTGTACGCCTAGGCCTGGTTTTCCTCCGTGTTAACACAAGCTGGTATGCTGATATCCTCGTGCTCTAAGACAGAAAACCTTGCTCGTCCCTGGGATCAGTGGCTGCTGTGTATTTTTATTTATGCGACATTTCTTTGCTGAGCCTCAGATCTTGCCAGCAGAAAACAGTGCTTTCCTCAGAAGACTGCGCCGTAGTTTAATCTTACTAGCTTAAGGAAGAAAAAAAGAAAATTAAGGGTGGGAGAGAAGAGAGAGTGCAAAATTAGCACCACGCGGATGCTGAGGCACAGACCCATACACTGCTACCTTCTAGAAGAGAGTTCACTGTTCCCCACTGTACAGCTGTTTCTGGGCCAGGACTCCAAGCACTGACTGGTGGAACTGTGGGTATTTTCAGACAAGCAGTACAAACTCACACACACACACACTTAGGACAGGACAAAGAGGAGAGATATGGAAGCAAAAAGTGCAGTAGACAAGGAAGAGAAACACTGAATGCAAGTGAAAAAACAGGCAAACATAATAAGAACTTGTGTGCTTAATTTATTGGCAAAAAGGACTCTGCGAAAGCGACATGTCAGGAGACCACATCTATTTTCTTTAAAAAGAGACAGTACTCTTGCTTTGACTTACTTTTTAATCATCAACATTAGGGTCCAGTATTAAACACTCAGCAAGTAACTACAAGTATGCTCCTGTGTATTTCAAATAGTAGGATACAATAAAGATATTCAGATAATTTATAATGGGGTGTAATAGCCCAAAGTCCAGGCCAAATGGGGAAAACAGCTCCAGGAGTCGTATCTTCCCAGTAGTCTGTCCTTTAATACACTGATATAAGACATTTTAAGTGGAGACAAGACTCACAGTAACGCATTGTTCATTATCATTACTTCAACATAACAGAACTAAGTGCATTATTTCTCTCTCAAGAGTTATCTTGCTCCTAGAAACAGTAATAAACTCCCCTCATAAGTTTGACGTAACATATACAAAGCACTTTATTTGACCTTAATATAGACCTCAATCTCAGCCTGTAATGTATTTGCATGTCAAACAAGAATAAGCACTCAGTTAATAAAGATCAGAGGAAGTCATTTGGTGTGGGCAAAGCAAGAAAACCAGACATTTCAGGAATTAATGCTCATTAGAGAGGGGCCTCGTAAACAGCACCCATGCCACGGGCATTTCTTCTCATTTCATACAACCTGGTAGCAAGCTACACATTTAGATGTCATTCAGAATGCCAAACGTAAATGTATACATGAGAAAATCACCCTTAAAATTACACAGGAAATAAACCATACACCTCATGCCCCAAAAGGTACCTCTACCGATATTACTGGAAAACTCATGGAAGAGACAGGTTATCACTTACCCCAGAACAACCCTCGGAAATAAACCATTATATTTTTACTTATATGAGCAATATTCCAATTTCATTTCAAGGCCTGCGGTTTTTTTTCTTTTTTTAATGCAACAACAGGTCCATTTGTCCAGCATACACCGACAAGTATAAGTTATTTCTGCTTTACGGGTAACTGTACATAACATCTTCATCCAACAAATCAAGAACTGCAAAACAATTCAGCATCAGCTCAGCCAGGGGAGGTATCCATTCTACGTATCGCAAGCTACGTTCTTCCAATAGCACAAGCTGGAGACATAAAATGTAATAACTGTTGGGCTTAAAAGCAAGTAAACAGGATTCTGACATTTGGAGGGCTCACAACAGGACCATTACAAATTACAGCAACTAACTCATAGGAAGAATATGCCCCAGATATGTCCTGTGGCAGTTCAGATAGTCTAGTAGACACCATGAAGTCATAATTTCCAGTTACTCAGGACTTTTTAATTCTGAAGCAAATTTACCATCCCCTAGTTTTTAATCCAAAGTACACTCTGTTTGTTTTGGTAAGTCTGATCCAAACAGATTCATCTGTTTTTTAATGCAAACAGGGACTGCTTAGGAGAATGGGAATGTTCTTTTCCTTACTTAAAGCAGCATGACATTTGGGGTTTTTTTTTGTTTTCTTAAGACTAGCTAATCACATAAACGACAGAGGGAGGGCAAAACAAATGTTTAAACTTCAACAGGAAACTAGTTCTGGCAGTACAGACCTGTCTTCAATTGTCCTGATGAATATATACCACTTAGAAATGTAGTCTAAAGAGAGTCTTCTGAAGTACATAAAAGATTTGATTTAAAAGAATATATGTCTTAAATTTGCATTTATTTTAAAGCTATTTGAGTAGGAAACTTTAAATGCCAGAGTAGGCATGTCAGTCTGAAGCATCCCTAAAGGGACAGTAGCACTATGGCTTGCCAAGCCTCAGGATACACAACCAGCTGCCAGCATCAGGCAGAGTTCAGTTTCCAGCATGGTTTTGGGGGGATTCTTGAGGAGTGGGAAGCAGTTAATAAGTGAAGCGCTCAAATTAGCAAATGCAAGATTTACAGATGATAGTGCAGCCTTAATTCTGTCTCCTAATGTGTATGCATTACATTACAAACTTTAATTACCTGAGTGCACACTGCATTTCCCTCCAGACTCCTACATCACCCAGTTACACCAGGCAAGTACAAGGGCCAAAAAATTGAGGTTGGAACAGCAGCTGTGAATTTAGCAACTCATAACTCAGATCAGCCTTGCTTCTTTCTCAAAGTAGTACCATCCTGTTTTGACTTGCGAGTGTCTGCAGTATTTGTTTCCCCAAATACAACTGGAATTGAGCCAGCCCTGCTTATATTCAAAATATCTGATAGGAGAGTAATTCCAAAAGTTAAATATTTGTGAACTATGTTATGCTAAATGCTATTATACTGAATTGCTTATTTTACTATCCAATATACAGCCGTACTATACATGAAACTGTAACCATTATTCTCACAGAAGATAACTACAGAAATACCAAAAAAACAGCTTAAAATAAATCAGGATATATTCCCACAATCTGATCACGTAAATGGATTTTCAAACAAGAGTGGCACACACTTGTGACAATCATATCCTTCTTCCAGGAGTTAGGGTAAAAAAAAATTAGAGCAAGGAGTTAGCCATTTTGCCTTCCAAAAAATGAAGGCTGTGAAAATAGGCTTCAAAAAAATCTCTCAAAGAGATACTTATTTGGTGATGTTTATCAAACCAGTCATTCTCTAACAATGCCAGAAAAACAGTAGCTCTTATTTTATCCACTTCCACATGTTTTATACAGTCAAATTCAGGCTGACCCTAGCAAGATTTGCAGCCCCAGGCATGGAATCATCTTTACAAGAGGCAAAGCAAACCCTGACCCATTTCCAAGGACGTGGCAGAGCTTCAGAACTTCAGCAGACAGAAGAAGAACCCAAAAGGCAGCAGCCAGGCACAGCCATCAGCAGCAACGCTGAACAAATACCACGGTGGAACCGTGAGTGAAGAGCTGCAGACGCCATACGGAGCAAGTTGCTCTGAAACGGTCAGAGGTAAGTTGGGTAGAGATAAATCATCCAGTCCCTCTTTTTTCCCAATAACCACTTACTACAGAGCCAAGGCAGTCAAGTCTTTTGAAAGACATAAGCCTGCACCCCACCCTACCCCATCACAAGAAGAGAGTTGTTTCCCTCTTCACAAGACGGCAAACTCCCATCTCATCTTTCATCCCACAAGGTTCCTGGGCAACTGAAGATTAAACTTGCTTTGTTGTTAAATTATTTACTTTTCCCCCCAGTCCCCCCTCTACAATTGCTGCAAGCCACCCAGCTGAGCACCGAGCAGGGTAGTGGGCATCAGGGCCTTCTTGGTCAAAATTGCAAAATTAGAAACCATGTTTCATCACAAATCTCTTGCCACAGAACTGAGCTTCCTCTTGCCCTTCAGTCTCTCCTGGGTTCACAACTTGCTAGCACAATTGGATGTTGCCATTCAGCTTTAACTGCTTAAGAGCTGGAGTCTTCAATGAACTTGAGAGCTCTTTGACGTCACAGAATCACGGAATTTTCAGAGTTGGAAGGGACCTCTAGAGATCATCTAGTCCAACTCCCCTGCCAAAGCAGGATTGCCTAGAGCACGTTACTCAGGACTGCATCCAGGCGGGTCTTGAAAATCTCCAGAGAAGGGGACTCCACCACCTCCCTGGGCAGCCTGTTCCAGTGCTCTGTCACCCTAAGATGACAAAGGTAACTTTTCTTTCAGGATGTGCAAACAAGGCCCAATTGCTCAGGCACCACAATCCCATTCATCCTTTTCTTTTAAACAAAAACAAAAAACAAACAAGCTCTTAAAGAGGATACCCAGGAAAGTGTAGGTGATTATATTTACACTAACAGCACAAACACCCGTTAAGCTGCCTCCTAAGTAGGTTATGACACTCTCAGGTGAACATAGTCCAAAAGTACATCACAAATTTCACATCAAAGTCTCTACTCCAGAATCTTCATTCCTTTGGTTCAGTTATATCAATTTGCACGTACTACAGACTGGAGCAGAGTTCACATCAGGTACTCTCCACTAGAGACCAAAATAAAGAGAACATAGCCTAAAAAGAGCAGTTAAGACATACTACTGTTGGTCATCTGATAAGGAAGTTTCAATTTTAACACACTGAATACTTCTTTCCCCATTCTTACTTACTCTTCCTTCTTAGTTTGACACCATTCACCCAATAGAGCTGTAGTGACATTGGTCCTGAAGTCACCCACCGCAAACACTCAAGCCACCAGCGGCCAGAGAGATCTGGCAAATTTCAAGGCAAAAAGTCAAGTCACTTTGCCAACTGACACCTCCCTTGAAGAAGTATAGTACAACCAGTTTTCTCATTTATCTGTGCCAAAAGACAGCTCTGTTGCTGCAACGCATGAAGTGGTGGCGCAACATGACTACTGCTTAGCATTTTAAGGGAAGATGTAACTGGTCAGAAACCACCACCTTGATACATCCAAATCCTCACAGATGCAGAAGCGAGTTGAACAAAGACAGCAGCTAAAGTGTTTTTATGCAAACTTTCTGCTACAAGAAGAATTTTTTTTTTTTAAAGCAGCTCCAACTATTTAAGAGTTCAAGCTTAAATTATCACTGGAATTACCGAAAGAAAAGTAAAACTGTAGAACAATAGGACAAAAGGCAAAATAAGCCAGTCTCGCTGTCCCACTTTTGGAGAACATTAATAAGCATTACCCTTTGTTTCTGCAATGCTATCTGATCAGAGCTGAAGATTCAAACTACGGAGTGAGAGAGAACAAGGGGTGGGAGGAACCCTGAAGCAGTTATACTTAAATAGGCAAAATTTAATTTTACATTTCAAAGTGGAGACAAGTCCTGACGGACATAAGTTGGGGTTGTTTTTTTCCTAATACTGCAAGAGGCAGCCCTCACAAAGAATGTGCTGCAACATTACCCTAAAGGTGCAGTTTCATGGTAGGTTAAGTCAATCCCAGCCAGGGCTACCACAGTCCCACACACATTTTCATCCCATCCCCTGCAGCAATGTCAGCATCCAGCTGGTCCTACAGCCTGCTGAGCACCCTGAGTTGGCTCACTGCATAAGTGCCCAGCCAAGGCACTCCGTTTAAACTGCTGTTTAAGTACATCCACCGTAAATACCTCTGAAATGCTTAAAATTATGTCTTTACCTTCCTTTAAAAGCACCTGTTTGTGTTACCCTTTATTTTCACAATTTTATTTATCTAAAGTATTTGTATTTTACCAGCGCCTATGTATTTTGCTGTCTCCTAGTATACCCTACCCCTTATTCCAGAATACTCAACTCCCACTGGCAACTGGGTGTCAAAATTGATCATTTTGAGGGCTAGCCCGCAAGCATTAGTCAGATTTATAGTCTCCGTTTCTACATCAAAAGCTCCTCTGCCAGCAACAGGCTCTACTTTGTGATGAGAACACTTGCCAAGACAGAGGCAGCTAGTAATAATCCTTTTCTTTTCTTTTTTTTTTTTAATGGACAGAAAAGAATGGCACCTACTAACAGGAATTTTAGTTGATAGCTTATGATTCTGGGAAAGCATGCAACAGCTTCTTCCACAAGGACTAAAAATAACAGCCCAAAAGCTATTCTCATGTTTTCTACCCAAGTAGAGGGGTTATCAGTAGTTGGAGAAGATACACTAACATCAAAACAGCTGTTTTGTAACAACTAGCAGTATTTTTTGGTTTGCTTTGAATAATGAACTCTTTGGAGTCCAACCTGCATGTAGCCTATGCAAAACTGGAATTTACAGAGTCGATTATGAGCCTGTGTCTTCCTTTCACTCACCACTCTACTGGACAAGCACAGCAGCTGTTGCTTCCCAAACCTGTGAGCAATTTCCCCTGCTCACCATTGGCAAGACAGGAGAGAAGCAGTGCTAACTTGTGCTAGAACACAGGGGGGGAACTGAAAAAGAAGAACAGTAATAACAACACTAAGAACCCTTAGGAAGCCTTTGATCATAGTCTCTTCCAGTAAGGCAGGGGAAAAAAAAAAAAAAGTCTAGGCAAGTGAATTCTGTTACACTCAGGCATGGTGAGCCAAGTAATTTGTTTTGCTTTGTCTTCAATAAGATTTATATATATATAAAAATAAACATATCTGTGTGTATATACATTTATATAAAAAAATACACACACTCAGAAAAATTATTTAAAGACTGAAAAATAATTGCTCCCAAATTGCTCCTTAAGTATTGGATATTGCAGGAATTTTAACAAGCATGTTATATACACAGTGGGACATTCAACATAATACTTAATGGACTTTTTAATTTACTTATGGTTAATCTGGTACCTGGATGACCAACAACACACCAAAACATTACATTATCACACATACACAGTCCTGGCTTTGTGCAATAGTCTCATATTACAAGCCTTTTTTTTTTTTTTTAATCTGCAAACTGGAATTCTTATTTTCAGAGACTGAATTTATTTTCCTTTTCTTTCAAGAAGGCAACCTACACTTTCCCCAATCCCATACTGGCAGCCCACCAACCATATCTTATTTTAAACAAACTTATAATGCACAAAGTACAGTATTTTCTGTATAACACCAACATACCTTTAGTAAGTTTATCTGTATTCTGAAACATTCACAACTGAATTGAAGTTTAAACAATATTTGATCCAGTCTGAAAAAGTCAGCATTTCCATGACCCTCTAACACAGCAAGAGCACTGTACTGTAGCTTAATACCATTCAACATACTATGGATATGCACATTAAAACTACACATTTTTGCTTTATTTTCAGCCAGATCTACTCTTGGGAAGGAACCTTCCTCAAAATCAGGTTGATAAGAGAACTAGATTATTTTTTTTACTGCTTACTTACGTAACACGGACTGTAGACTACTCAGTCTGTTACCAACTCCACCCAGTAGTTCCCTGATAGCATCAAATTGCAATAATGGCCTTTTACTGTCTCCTTTTATGAGGTTTTCTTAGATTTATTAAAGCAGGCTGTAGTTTATTCAGTGGCACGCAATATACAAAGAGCTCGGGGAACAGATGCTCACCAGACCCTTCTAGGTTAACCTTCTACTGCGCAGTGCATCCCTTTCAAACTTGTTTTTCCCACAGAGTGCAAGAATCACAAAAATCTGCCATACTTTGTAAGTCTTACTGTCCTGGTACAGTATGCTTTCAGTCATTTAATAGTGATCTGAAGTACAAAAAATGCAAGTGTTTATAGGACAGTAGTAGGAACTCAGCAGATTCTTAGACCTACACTTCATCCTTCATCTCTCTTAGATGACTCCTCATGTGAAAAAGATCTGCATACAAGCTGCCAGTATTTCACAATTTGGTCAAAAAGCCATTTTCTTCTCATTAGCCAAGGAGTACTGCGTGTCCTTCCTTTTCTTACAATGCCTCTGTCCAGGCTCGTGGTTTAAAGCCTAGAGCGTGAGGCAATTTCACATGCTGGTTTGGGAACTTAAATTTGCTTATTTCCCCAGCAAACAGCATCCCTCCCAGACAGTTTCTCAGCAGGAGGAACGATGCCAAGGGCAGAAACAGACTGTATCAGAACGTGCTTGCTCTGTTTGCAAACAGGTAATTTGTACGCTTCAGTACTGCTACCTGTTCCGGAGTTGCAGCAGATCTGGACGTACCAGAACAAGACATGGCGAAAGATAACTTCACAGGATATTGAGCTACAGCTGAATGCGGTAGTACCAAAACGTTTGGGCAAGGCATTGCATCCCCAAAATAAGATGTTAAGAGAACGCTGCATCCTATTTCTCCAAGCTTTGTCCATACAAGACTGAAAATCAGAACCTTAGCTGGAGACTTGATCATGGGATAAGGATATTTTAGTACACAATAGCAACACGGTGGCCATAGAATCATAGAATCATCATCAACTCCTTTTTCAGTCAAGGATAACCATCTAAATCAAGACTATAAAACCAGTTAACTGAGTTTACAAAATAGGGTAATTCATCCTGAAGCAAGACATGCTTTGCCTCCCCGATCCCCTTCCTTTTCCGTCACTAGCAGAGAACAGTTTACAGAACACAGGCTGCCTTATCGTGATTTGTGCTATATAGGCTGAAAGCGGGGCTGAGCCTTATGAGTCAGTTCTTGCAACTCTATGCAAAAGCTTCCAGGCCAAAACACATCTTTCAGGCTGCTGGCTTGATTTCATGCCATGGAGGGGGAGGGAAGTCATCAGAAGTCTTCTGCGCTGCCTGAAGCTGCTTGAATACTAATTAAAATTAGACAATGCAAAAAAGAGGCAAGCGTCAAGCAGCAATGAAAAGCCATGGCATAGGAGTAGCAGCAGGTTATTGAGAATGAAATAAATAAAACAGTACGGAGAAGATTATTGATGAGGATCCAAACGGGCATATTTCCTGCATGATTCTTCTCTGTAACCACAGAAGCACAAGGAACGATGGCTTCAGGAATATTAATGTAATTGGGTCTTCACTAACACGTTAGTGTCTGGCCACAAACTCAAGTACTAACTTTTACAAGAGACAAGAAAAGTTGCACAAACAATATTAATTTTGCCTTATGTCAGGTTGTAAAATGAGTTAGCAAGTTCTTTAGGGGAAACAAAACAGAAACACAGGTCATTGCCCTGTTGAGAGCTGCCTTATAATGCATCCAACAAAAGTTCAGAACAACAATTGTGTGGGCAACCATGAAACCATTACTTCCTAACTTTCAAGTGTCTGACTCTCACCTAACTAATGTAAATCTCTTTTACATGCTGGAGCTATTTGCGTCTCTTACATCCTGGCTTTGTTTTCAGGACATGTAACAAGAATGAAAAACAATTTCTATTATCTACAGTGGTAACAGCTTCCTTGCATTCATATTATATGTCAGCAGGGCCTTAACCCTGAACTTTCAGACTACTGCTACAGCAGTTAACAGAGATGTCGTTAATTGGCAATGGGTGGAAGATCTGTTATGCAGAAAGGCCAGATGACTAGCCCGATTATCTTTTCCCAACGCTACATGGGGTGAATCGGCTCCCTCGGTTCCCCAGCACTGGAATAGAGGTACAAGGTGGCCAGAACTGAGCAGCAACTGGGAGAACCTCGACCGCCTTTTCATTCCAACTCCCCAGAATTACCCTTGCCCTCTGAGACGAGGGTATCTGAGAATTAGGGTAAGACTTGTGTTGCAACAGCCTTGGAAACCTTATAGGTATATTATTTGGAGCCATGACTTGGCAACTTCACAAGAACCAGCTATGGCAATTCTGACATGCAGCCACTAGCAAACAGGAGAGAAAAAAAAACAAAAGAAAAAAACCAACCAGGTAAGCGCTGGAAGTTGTCCATGCTGCAAAAGCTTTCTCAGGACCATTTTCGGCAGGCAGGATGAGGAGGGAAGATGTACTACTCATACCCCAAGCATCACGCAGTCACCATAGGAGAACGCAATGGCAATTCAAATAAAATTTTACAGGAACGTTTATTGATCTGTTAAGCATAAAATCCCAGTTTATTAGCTACTGCATCAGCAACCTTTAGGACTTCAGTATGCCATGCTCAGAACAGGTACAGACAGTAACAGAGGTTTACAGCCCCACTGAATGAATGCCAGAAATCAGAAGTGAAAGAGCTGCTATTTCAAAATAGTCCAGTGACCTTCTCCTGTTCTGTTGAATGTAAGAAACACTCCATCTCTTAGTCCTAAAAAACAGCTTGTAGGAAACTGTACTCACAAAGTTAACCTCAACAGCTGTAAATTCTCCCCTCCTCAGTTTTAAGTATTTGCAGCCCAAGCTCCATCTTTTCGTGCCCACAAAAGCAGCTGCCCTATTTAAAGCCTGACATTCCAGCTTCCTCCCTCTCTTCAGGGCACCAACAGGACAGCAGTTTCTGCAATTCCGCATTCTTGAACTGTCAATTTATGAAAGCCCCTGTGCTGAAGAGGATAGCTCTTAATTAGGAAGAGAGAGTTATGCTAGCACACAGTGCTCCTGGGTACAGCCTGGCGTGTTTGAGACAAGAGCTCTGTACCCAGCTAAGCAGGGAGGCTTTACCTCATACAGTGACTGCACTAACCTTTTCAAAGGACGCTTTTCTCACAGCTCCCAGCTCACCTGCCAGAAGAGATCACCGTAGGAAGGCTGATGGGCTTCTTCCCTCCCCTCTCCCAACACTGCTGAATTAAATCAGACTGTTTCAGCATGTATAAATACACCCTGGCACAAAGCAGGCTGAAGCCTAATACTAAAACACACCAAGCAGTAGCCTGCTTTTGTGGATTTCTTAGCATGCGTGTGTAGGCAGCCTACCATAAACACATACTGCCTCTTACCAATTTATTTTCTTCAAGAGAAATGGGTCACTACTACATAATATTTTATACTGCATTTTCAAACAAGACTATTTTCCTGTTTCCACATCTCTGTACACTGCTCCCTCCTGAAACTCCTTCAAAAGCAGTCCTTTAGAGTGCCTCCGCCTACATGTTCTCACCAAGTATTTCCATTAGATGGAAACAACTGATCATCAGTGTAGATAGCCCTTAAAAAACCCACAACCCTTCTACTTCAATATTTTTAATTCTCTTGCTGCTCATATCTATTGAAAACAAAGTATTTTGTAGCTATTGGAGGTTAAAAAACTCAAATTTTTTTTTTTTACCCAGATAAGGGTACCAGAAGACCTGGTAAAACACTCCACGGTTATGCAGCCAGTGTTTGTAAGAAGTTCATGCCCTCAGGTACAGGAAGGGAGTTTGCAAGAACAACATTTAAATGTTATTACTTTGATTTGATAATTACTCAGATTTACAGTACTCAATAGAAAGTGGACATTACCACTGGAAAGTCACACTCCAGTGATAAGTTAAGCAATACATAGTAAGTTGTTAACAATTACTACAAACAGTTCATTGTTCTACTACATTTTATCATAGAAGGTATTCACGATAATCTTGTCATACTCTATTTTTCCTCTCCCTCATAACACAGAATCATGGCAAGCCATTTCCCCATCAGTAGAGAATGACACATGCTGCTGTAGCAGAGATAAAAATTTGGTTTACTTAGTGAAATAATCTCTTAAGGAAGAAGACCTGTACTTAGATGGTGAGTTGTGGAGTGTTGTTTTTTTTTTTAAACTGCTAAACTGAAAACATACTGTCAGGAAACCAGAAAGGTAACCTAATGGCAGCCTGAGTAGAAATTACTTGAGATTTTTTCCAGTTTTCCACTTTGACGGAGACCTGTGAAATTCTTCAAAACTTCCCAATTGCCACCCACTTCTGAGCAGCTTTCAAATCACCATCAGTATTTTGCACTACAGCACCTTGCTCAAGTTTGCATTCCAAAATGGAAGCCCATTTTGTTTGGGCTCTACCAGTCAGCACTCAGCTTCATGCTCAATAGAAAATAACTCATCAACAACCAGGGGAAAAAAACTTCCGGTGAATCACTGACGCAGACTATGGCTCTCTGTCATGTTCACCCATCCAGCAGAAGGCAAATCCAGCAGTTTCAGAAGAGAAGACTCTCTTTTCCAGATAGAAGATAGTATCTACCCGATATTATCCTGGTATCAGGTTAAATATATCAGGGCTATATTCAAACTTCTCTCATTATCTTCTATCATAACACATTCCCTGCAACCTTCAGCTCATGAGCACTCAGACTCCATGCTGAAATACCACTTCCTTGTCACTGCTGGTCATTGGAAGACACTTCTGTCTCAGATCTGCGATAGCTGCTGAGGTTTGCTTTACCCATAAGTAAAACACCCTGCTTGTTTCTGGCCCAGGTACTGGGGCACTAATCTTAATTCAAGCCAGGGTAAGATAGCATGCAAAGGAAGCAATAACTGATCTATCGCTACGGACAAAACAAGCACATATATAAAAAAAAAAAAGGTGCAGAAATTATAACAGAAAAAGCTCATGACTAATCCACATATACTAATGGGTAACTTTCTGGTTTGATCTTATAAATGGACTTGCTGTCTAGTCCTGACAAAGTGACAGCCTGGGATTCATGAGTCTTGTTCCACTGGTTTCATTTCTGCACCGTTGCTCACCGTCTCCTGTACCTGACTGCCTTGTAAACAACCCCCTCTCTCAGGGAGTGGTAAAATTCTCCTTCCCCCATTCTCTGGAGGCTTATTAGACTATTTCAAGGTGATAATGCCTCTTTGATTATAGACCACAAGATGCATTGAGCTTAGTCACCAAAACCAGGGCAGCCTTGCTGTTGTTCCCACTGCTTACAAGTTTAATCGCTAAAACTGACAGAAGACTAGAAAACCTGACATGGAAGGTTTGCAGTCTTTTAAATAAGTCAAAGCAGTTCATTGATGTCCAAAAAGCACCAGCACAGCACAAAGTAAATGGCAAAAGTGGGAAGAAAGGGCTTTCCCTCTTGGCAGCAATGAGCTATTGTATCAGCTCACGCTGTATGTGAAATCGTACCTTACACTGAACCTCACAATCCGCGGTAATCCTCATCTTGTAACAACCATACATAGTGCTTAGGTGTCTATATCCCGCATCACATGGTTCTTGCCCGAGAGCAAACATGATAGTAGTTAATCATTGAGAAGAGACAAATCCCCAAGACCTTTCTCCTGTACTTTCACCTACATAACGTACATGCATTTCCTCTCCTTCCCTTCTCCCACAAAAAGCCATTCTAGTCCCCGCACAACTAATTGTCTATACACCTTTCCCTTTCTCCATTATTTTTCAAGAACTGCCTAACTCCTTTCCCAAATGGCTTATAACCAAAAAAATTCAATGTCCAAAGCGACCCAGCAAGGCCCGTAATTGGAGCTAACTTTGCAAGTTATTGGCATTGAGACCTGACTTCTTCCACTGCGACAGGGCATAGTAACAAGGGCACTGATACGGACATCTTTCTTGAGGATTTGCTCAGGGCTTGTCACATGAATCTAAGCAACAGGGAAAGTGATAAAGCCTGTGCTGTGAATGGCTAACGTCCAAGCTTACCCCTCTTACACCCTGGCCTTAGACAGCAACAACACGTTACTGTCCATACCTCAGGATTTCACAGAAGTGTAAGTAGTCCAGCACTCGAAGGAGTCTGTTCAAGCTTTCTCCTTCTACTGAAGAGTTACCGCTCAGGCTGGATTGCATCTTTCCTAACCTCATCTAAAGGACAGTCACTAAGAAACCTCAGAAAAGTATTTACATTTAGATTTAGCTGGCTCCTGCTCAGCTCCTACTAACTCACGAGCTGCTGTTTTGTCTAGCAGTCCCATCATGAGAATTATCGAGTAATGCTAGTATGCAAACACATTGTTCTCTTAGAGCACATTACTTAGTCTGTTATAACGTGAGACATTTCCACAAAATACATAACTTCTTTTGGTAACATAAAATAATACCCTTCAAGGGAAAAAAAAAAAAAAAAAGGGAAAAACAAACCAAACACAACAAAAAGAGGGTCTCAAGACTCCTCTCATCCTGCATGAAGATTTTTACAGTTCTTCGTACCTAATAAGCCATGGAAAGGGATTACAGATCAAGCAGATAGAGAAAAAACATGTGACAGTATCACAGGGAGGTAGGTTGGCTCTAAAAAACAGTTTACCCTCCTAAGACAAGAAGCAACAGCTTTCCTAGTTTCTGTTATTAAAGTTACTGATAAAGCAAACTGAAGATAAGCAATAGGGAAAACACAACAAACTAAAGTTAAAACAACTGGAGTGTTTCATTTTCTTATTGACTTTTTAAAGGAGCCGAGTTTTAATACAGTGAACAGTTTTAATCCCGTGAACAGAGCAATGCTTCTAGCAATAAACCAGACTAGATGAAGTGTAAGACATGCTAAATTTAGATGCAACCAGTTCTGAGACACTTAGCAACATGAGAAAGATGGGATCAAACATACCACCCTCTAATCATAGATGGAGATAACACGAGGCTTTTCAATAAAATCTTAGATGCTGCAAAAACCCTGCTGTCCCATAAGCAAATAAGCAAGCTTAAATCCTGTGAGTGAAGTAGGTCTGGCATGGGGACAGACATTCAAAGAGGAGAAAGTTCTAGACAGCACACAGATGCTATGACAGGACTGTCCGTGACCTACCATTCAGATATTTAGGTTGCACTTTCCCAACTGCACCAATAAGGATGTACTTCCACACCAGTCACACACACCATTTCACCTGCAGCAAGGTGGCTCCCCTCCCCACCCTACCTGACCCTTACCTTGTTGTAGAACTCCTGCTCCCTGGGACCACGAGGTGGTGGCTGCAACTGCTTCAGGACAGTCCCATCTGGATGCTGCAGTATACCTAGAAGAGAAGCATTTCCTTCAAGGCTTAGTCTTAAGAGATACAGATTTTATTTTTATTTTTTTTCCCAAAAATAGCAAATACACGTCAGGGACGGCCTATTTGCTCAGTCGCACCGCTTTCAGTACACGCACAGTAGAATCTAAATTGGCAGCTCCTACACAAACCCCTTAGCAGAAGGTTGCTTGCATTCCTCTTTTTCTAGCCATCAGATGATTTGCTGGGTCTAATCCTACTCAAGGCCAACACAGCACTGGGATTTGACATTAAAAGTTCCACCCAAAAAAAACATCCATTCAACTATGGAAGATTACATAGACACTCCCTTTTTAAATAACTGATAAATCATTTTTGCAACAATGCCAAGAAGTTAAAGCAGTTAGTACCACGTTTCATGCATTTCTCACTAACTAAAATAGAAATATATGTCCTGTGAACTTATTTCTATAGTAGTGGCACAGAAAGAGCACTTCTGTATTACTAGAAGTAGCACCCCTATAGCACTCCATGCTAATCATGCGCTACTATTTGTATCACTCATAATCATAACACAATACAGAATTTCACCTCAGCCAGGCAACCACCTTCATCATGCCGGCACCAAAAAACGCCAGAATATCCTCCCAATGCAGCCTTAATGACTCTCCAGCCAGCAAGATTGCTGAGTAGCTGCGTAAGAAACGCAACTGAATATCTGAGAGTACTCAAGACTTGGATATGGGCAAGAATAGCAAAAAGTAACTGCATCCCTGTGAAACTCACTCTAAATTTCAAGATCATAAGTTGCAAGGGAAAAAGAAAAGCCCACTTCTGGAAAAGAAATTTTCTCCTAGGATTTATTCATAGCTTTGCAGATGGTAATTTATTTTGTTTATAAGTGAAGCAAAAATGTCAACTGTATCCAGAATAGGTTCCATCTTCAGATTACCACTTGAGGAAACACAGTAAAATGAGCCAGGAGCTTTGTGTCCCAAAAAGAGTTTGCAGTTGTAACAGCAATTGTGCTTTCACCTTTTAGAAAGCATTATCTCTGAAGGGGCTCTGTTGTGCAGTCTTGGAAACTAAACAAAATCTTTAGAGCCCAAGACTTTAAAACAACCACCAGACTTAAAAAAGTTGTTTCATTAGTTGGCTGCACCAATGAACAACGAGGGAGTTTAAAAATTTGCGTAAAACAGCTCTCAAGACAAGTTGCTTGCTGAAAGCTGGATTTTGTATACTTTCCAGAACTAGAAAAATATTGCCACACAGCAATGCCCAGACTACNACAGGTGCTGGAAACAACTTCGCAAAATGCACAAAGTACCTGAACAGCACGTGTTTTGAATGCGTATTGCCAACAATCACAACATTAGAAAAAGGTTTTTGTAACACATACTCCTCAAAATCTGCATGTTGGCTTTGATGATAAGACAAGACAATCCACGAGGGTAGAAAAACCAGGCAAATATTCCGGGAAGTAGAACCCATACACTATTGGATGGATACATATTACCTGAAGAGTTCAATATAACCTGACGCTGTCTAAAGTTCCCTCATTCTCTGGATTTCTTGACAGACCAGAGCACCTACTCTGTGACTGAGGCAGGCCTGGAAACCGAAGACTCATGTTTCAACTCTCACCACGAAGATGAAAACTCCACAACCTTCCCTCTGACCTACAACAACCAGAGATACCATCACCTGTAGATCATACTAACATATGGACATTGGTTGTAGTTTTGTTCTAGGGTTCCTGGGGTTTTTCAGCACAGATAGGGAGTAGTATTGTTTTAATATATGACATATAACATTTCTAAAGCAGCAGCAGAACTACACCAAAATTAGAATTCTGAAATCTCTCACAAACATTTCTCTGTGCAAAGCTTGCTAGCATTCTGAAACTCAAACCTACGGCACAAATAACCAATACAAATTTATGCACTCTTCTAAACAAAAATTATCACATCCAATCCACATGCTCCACTGAACTATAGACAAAACCTGTCCTGCACAAACATGCTGAACATTTACTTTAGAAGAGATCCTCTGTCCTCCTAATAAGGACTGACCTGTATATGTGCCACCTTAACCTCTGCATCGGGAAAACAGCAGCCAGAGTTAAAAGTTTTGTGATTTGCATGACCAAGCACATTGCACCAAAAGAGAAAGGCTCCTTCAGCTACAGGATCCCACCATTGGCTTGGGGACCTCCAGCACTTTGTGGGTACGGGCACCAAACCACAGCCAGGTGTGGGAGGCTCTACAAGGTGGCGTATCCCATCAGCTCCTGCCTCTCTCCACCAGCCCGTGGAATTAAGCCACAAGCCAAGGTAGTTACCTTACTTATTACACAGGATTTACACTGTCCTGGTGGGAAGCACTACTGAACGCAGCATTCGACAAAAGGTCAGTTGTAATGCCCAGAAGCTGAGGGTCTACATGTGCAAGCAGGGGGACTGCTAGAGCCCTTTCTTTGCAAGGCGGTAACAGTCACAGGGAGCACAGGGAAAACAGAAAGGTTGTTCAGGAGGGAGGGAACTCTACGGCAAAGAAATTTTAGGGCATACTTTAACCAGAAAAATAAAATAGTTAAAAAATACTTTGGATACCTTCACGCCCTCTGCATGTTTGTATGCAGGGACAGAAGTACAGGGGAGAGCGGTGACAGGCAGGAGGAAGCTGGGCAGAACAAGGAAGGCTCTGAGCTTGAATCAGTAAACAGCTTAGATATTAACACTAGCTGGGTACAACCTTCAAGGTACATTTGCCATGTTGTATGCATAGCAACAGAGGTATCCTGACAAAAAGGCATACTGGTTTTATGGATTTAGGCTTTTAAAACACTAAAGGTTCAACAGGGTAGGAAAGGGTAGAACGGAAAACATCAGGAAGGGTGACTACTGTAGGAAAAGGCAGAAAAGGCAATGGAGAAGGTAGAAGACAGACTAGTCTCCTCACACATGCTTAATTAAAGTTCTCACAGATTCTGGCATACAGATTGTCTGTGATTTTCCTTACCAGTGCTATTAGCAACTACATATATCCAAACATCTGGCCACTAGCTTCACAACAAAGACACCACGGGGAGCAGCACCGCAGAATTACACATGCCCCTGTATCTTTTGCATCTCGACTGCCTGCACTCCTACATACAACATCTGTAAAGAAATAAAACGAGAAGATTCAGTTACAAAAATGAGAGCTGCGAGTGCCTGAGCAGCTTTGGTCTTCACTTAAATGTAAAACCCAGTTTTTAAGATGAGATCATCAACCGTGGTGGTAACTCTGCAGGAAAATCTTGGTCTTGCTCATGAGATGTCGTGGAGCTAGCTTTACCTAATCCATTTAAGCTGCACCCACAATACAGATAGTTTATCACCCATGTTGTCTTGATCCAACTGTGATAAAATTGATGTGCCAAAGGTGAGGCTCTCCCTGAAGTGAGCCTTTTTCACCTGATCCCACCCTGCATTATGATATACGAACAACGAGGCAGACGTATAGCTCCAAGGATCCAATGCACCTCCCTTGACATTTTATTACACCGGTTGCAGCAGGAGCAAGGGACGAGAATGACTTTGCTGTGGAGATTATCAGCAGCAAAACATGCCACAGACGCAGGCCATAGATAAGACAAACTCACAGTGCCATTAGGGCTGTAATTCCACTCACTGACGGCTGAAGGGGTTATGAAGTTCAGCCCTTGGCCTGTTCGGCAGAGACAGCTCCTACTGACAGGGTTCAAAGGCAATGTGACAGCAAGTCCTTGTTATAGCTACTCTCAAAGGGCACACTGAGAGCTGAATGGATGTATACCTTACATTTGGCTCAGAGGCAGGAGTTATACCAAACGTGGCATCCTAGAAGGGTGAGAAATGCCATTTAGCAGCATTAAGTTGGCCGCTCGCTCTGGTGCTGACCACTGCCTACGTTAAAAGGCACCTTCATCAGAAGGGCCAACACCTCGCTCCTCAGCCTGGGATTAAAACAGAAGTCTAAAGCTAGCGGAGGCACATTTCAAAAACACTGTATCCTCATTTTATTTGTATTAGCAGACCGCTTACAAGCCATTGATTCAGACTCACTCTTACCATCAAATAAACGAGCGACGAAGATATTACCCCAGGTGGGTAAATCGCTTACTAATGTTTTGCTGCAGGCTCTGGCGGCCATAGGTTCGGGGGTTCCCTTCAGATGAAGTTTCAACATACACTGAGGGTACCGTCAGGCCCTTACCTAAATTCCCGCTTTTTTAACAGCTGCTGGTTAAAACGAAGTTGAACTGCAGCAGCGGCCCTTTGGCTTAATTAAAGGTGCCCGTTAACTGTCCCATCCCCATTCCCTGTCACCCTTTACCACTGAAACCCCGCGACACCGAGCAGCGGAGACACCTCACGGGGGGGGGTGAGCTCCGCCAGCCCTCCCAAAGGGGGGACACCAGGCCCCTCCGCACCGAGGAGACCACCAGACCCCATCACCGACCCGACCGGCACCAGAGGGGAGGGGGAGGGAGGGGAAGCAGGTGCCGTTACCTCAGTCCGGGAGGCGGCGGGAGCTGAGCCCGCCAAACCCTGAAGTAACTGCGTCCCCCTCCCACCGCCGGCGAGCGCCTCACGCCTCTCACCGACACCCCCCGCCGCCAACAGCGGGACGTGAGGAGAATCGAAGCGACACCCGCCCCGCCACAACCAGGTTTGCAAGACGGGGGTGGGGGGAAACCCCCTCACGGGCCCTCCCCGCCGTTCTTACCATCACCCTCACCCCCACACCACCCCGCCGCCGCCGCTTACCGCCTTTATCCTTGCCGTACATGTGCCCGGCCACCTGGTGCGACAGCGGCACGCAGCCGTTCAGCCCCCGCCGCCGGCCCCCCGCCGCCGCCGCCACCGCCGCCGCGGGGCCCGGGGAAGAAGCGC